>BLKR01008988.1:91836-323712 GCA_011170035.1 Teleogryllus occipitalis | reverse complement strand
GGTCGTATCTGGGGATGTTGTGATATTTCTTTGCGGCAGTCGCATGATTTGTTGAATGACTTTTCAGAATTTGTGTCTTATGAGTAGACTGCGAATTTTTAGGTAAATACCTATTTTGCTATTTTCCTCTCACTACTCCGTTCGGCATCGGGTCGTAAAGGGATATGAACCTCCGACGGCTGGTGTCCCAAGGGTCGTATCTGGGGATGTTGTGATATTTCTTTGCGGCACCCATTCGCAGAATGTGTCAAATAGGTAGATTGAAAATTTTTAATCAAATTTTGCTATTTTCCTCTCACTACTACTTGCTGCTACAGTCCGTGCGGCAGATGCGCCTCCTACTGCTGGTGTACCCCGAGGGCCATATCTAGAGGTATTGTGATATTTCATTACCGCACTCATGTGATTTGTCCAATCACTTTCCAGAATTTGTGTCGTATAGGTAGTCTGCGGACTGTAGTCAAATGCCTATTTTGCAATTTTGCTATTTAGTTTGGTGGCCTGAGGCCTTCGACTGCCGGTGTAGCCCAAAACCCATGCGTGGTGACATTGTGATATTTCATTATATGGAATTTGTCCAATGATGGTCAAGAAATTATCGTGTGAGTAGATTGCGAATTTTTTAGACAAATGCGTATTTTGCTATTTTGCTTGGCGAGAGTCACATCTGTCGACCAAGGGCCATGCGGCGGATGGGCCTACGACAGCTGCTGGTCCCGAAGGTTCCTATCTGGAGATTTCTGATTTTTGATTCGACACTCGTAGGTACTTTCACTCGTAGGTTTTAGTCCAATGAACCTCGAGTATCTGACTGGGAGATCCTACGTTTTTAGTCTTGACGGTAACAATATTTTCAACACTATAGTGAACCGCTTGCGATCTTTCTTTCCTCTTCCTTGTCCTATCCTCACCCCTTTCCTAACACACACTTATGCTTTATGCGTTTCACTATCGCACATCTGGGGAAACTAGACGAGAACTTAGAAGTTGTCCCAGCTGGGGAGGTGTCCCATTGATGGGAGATATCTGATCGGGGAAAAGTTCGCAAGAATACACAACAGATGAGTGAACAACTGTCACCTTCCGAGATATGACATTCTCTTCGTCAACTAGTCTAATAATCATTGCAGTTGACGGGCCCAAAAACACGAAATAATCAAAGAACGTTCGAGAAAATGCTCTAAGGTACCTGTGTATATATTGATATGTCATAGGGCACTCCTGAGATTTTGTGTAATGAAGTTCAAGAATTTGTAATATATAATTGGACTGCTGATTTTTAAATGAATGTTTGTTTTACTACTTTGGCCTCGCGTAGCCTATCTACTACATTTCGCCTCGGTCATGCACAGTGCTGGGGGCACGTCCTATGCTAAACTCCAAGAATTCTATATATTCGGATATTGAGTTTTTTTTCATTCTTGGTTTTTCCAAATACATTTAAGAATTGGTATAATATGGGTAGATTGCAGACTTCGACGGAAATGCCTATTTTGCTATTTTCCTCTTGTCTCTCAGCTACGAGCTGTAGAAAAGATCCGACTGCAGATGTGCCCCAAGAGCCAAATCTGTTAACCTGTGATTCTTTTATTCGATACTTTCCCTCTTGAGTTCATGTCAAAAGACGTTCAGAAATGTGACACGAGGGACTTGTCTGATTGTATTTTGATTTATCATGACACTCATGAGATTTTGCCTAACGACGTTCAGGGGTTTTAATGTGAGTAGACTGCTGAGTTTGAGGTAAATGCGTATTTTATTATTTTCGCCTCCCTTAGTCTATCCCACTTCTGATCATGTCTTACCTCGGGAACACACAGATGCTATGCTCCAAGAGCCCACATATGTGTATACTGTGATATTTCAGTACGAAACTCGTGTGATTGTCTAATGACGATCAAGAATTATCCTTATTTGTATAATTTTATGATGTAAATTTTTATTCATGTCGTTTTAGGCAAATGCCTATTTTACTATTTTCCTCTCATCTCAGTTCTCGGCTCCAGCCCGTGCAGAATATGACGGGCTGCTAGAATGCCTGAAGTGCCACATCTGGGTAAATAGGGATTTTCAAATGACATTTTCAAATATGTGATTTGTACAATGACAATCAACAATTGGCGACGTATGTGTAGATTGCAGATTTTTATGCAAAAACCTATTGTACAACTTTCGCCTCCCCTCACGCCGCATATCCCAAGGGTGTTTATATTTTATTAAAGTCTGAAAATGCGAAACCGATCTAATAGAAAACAGACGATAAAGTGGAGCCAAAACCTGCGTAGAAAAGCCCACAGGTGGTGAAATATGGATGAAATGAAAACATCGGTGTACCTTGGGGTGCAAAAGAAGCTTTGAAAGAAAAACGAATACAGGAAAAAAGGAAAAATTACGGAAGGGAAAAGTAGTGGAAAAGCTGCACATTCTCTCTCGATCTCATAACCGAGGAAGACCACGTTAGACCGGCCCACAAAATTCCCTTACTTCGAGAACGCACTCCAGAAAGAGGAATCTCAATATTCTCGGAGACTGTAATTCGCGCTGTAAGCCAGTAACTAATAGTCAGTAGCCCTTGCAGCAAGGTAGAAAATCTCCTTTTTATATGTTCTATCGTTCGAGATCTGGATTCTCGGTCATGAGGAATCGGACCTTGTCAAATTCATTGTTGATCTGTCTTCGATGAACTCATCGACATGAATATGCTCGCGCGACTCACATTGGACTTGCGTCCTGGTGCGAAGCCTTGGGACAGTCGTATCTGCGTTTTAACATTTGGGCTCTGTTTCTCCATTGCTTACGTGGACTCTGTTTGCGATCAGATTTGACCCCACACATTTTACCTTATGGTTTCTTGTATTTCCTGCACGGAAGCTATTTGGAATTATTAATCAAGAAAATTATGCTATTTATTTGCTTCACTTACTATATCGCTTTAAAAACAAAGAACAATGTTTCCAGGAAAACATTCTAGCATATCCTCATTACTAAGGCTGTGATTTACATGCAATAAAAACATCGAAATATGCGCATATATGTATTTATATATTATACGTATATGTTTGGTTATATATTGGAATTAAAAAAGGAAAATATGCGAAATAGTGTAATGTACTGTGTAAATGTAAAAATACATAAAAAGAGTAATATGGAAAATATGTTTTCAGCAAAAAAATACACAGAAATCATATAAATTGTTACAAGCGACAAGCATTAAGTGAAGGGCTTAATTTTGAAGAACACTCATTTCTTAAGAAAACATTGGGAGATGCAGTTAATGTAGGTTTCACAAAAATAAAAAAATATAGTTATTGCAACAAAAATACGACTTCCTCTCAATTATAATGAAATCTAGTCACCACATCGCACGTGGCGAGAGAACTGTCAGAGCCGTTTACACGCTGACGGAACTGTCGCTTCTTTGGGAACTGTGGGGCTTCTTTTCGCGGAGGAGGGGGGGATATGCAACAAAAATATGCAAATATGACCCGAATATGCAAAAATATGCAATTATGGTGATACATCCGAAAATATGCGAAATAAAAATAGCTTAAATTGATTCTAAATGCCTCAAAATGTATACAATTTGTTGAAACGGGATGTTTACAGAAAAAAATGCAAATGCAAATAAATCACAGCCCTACTCATAACTATATTAGGTGTCTACCATACAAGCATGATAATATCTTATACAAAACTTCTAACTCGTAATAGACAAATGCACCAAATTTTTCATTCATAATCAACAACATTCTTATTAAAAAACGGAAATGAACACGATTTTAGAATTTTTTGTAATTTAGACGTCTGGGAACTATCTATCTGGGAACATTTCTGACTCCAGCCGCATAAGAATCAAATTACTTCAAACCAAAAAAGCATTTAAAAAACTGACTAGTTTACAACACATGTACAAATGGTCATAAATAGCGTATCTAAAATGAGAAGTTCACATGAATAATTTTCAGTGTGTTGCAAAACATTATTTGCGCCTGCGCTCAGAAAAGATCCCAAACACTCTAAGGTTTAAATTAATTGTTTTTTCTCGAAACAGACGACATTCTTACTACCTTTCATGTCATGATCACAACAAAGAGAATCTCTCATTGTTGCATTGATAGCCCTTCTTGCATCACGCTTTCCCAATTTTGTGTTTTGAAAACATATATTTCTATTATTTCACATTATTCTGAAGGATCAAGAATGAAATAGAGAAAATGCGCTATTTATTATTTAAATTACATCAAATAATTAGAAACTGTTTTGTTGGTGCACATACGGGTATATTAAAAAAAGAGGTTTTTCAAATTGTTTTTCATTAAAACCTAAATGTAAATCATATAATCTGCATTCTACACATGTGTTTTGCTCTCTTTTAGAGGCAGGGAAAATAGTTTACATGATCGTGAACTAGTCAATATTATCATTACTGTATCCGATATTTTTTTGTAATTGCTAATTTGCGTAGTTTGCCAATTATGTCTATCAATGTAGATTCTTGTAGTTTAAATATGGTTTCTTCGGGTTTCATTTATATAGACAAAAAATTGAAAATACTGATGTAGTCAGCCTGGATAGCCGAGGTTGCTAATGCAGAAGGACCATGGCTGCTCTCTAAGGGTTGCGGGTTCGAATCTCACCCTGGGCATGGATGTTTGCGTGTATATTCGTGTGTTTCTTAGGTGTTATTCCTAGAGTTCCCTCTACAGTTAAAGCAATCACAGTGGCCGCTATATGACAAAGTTGTTAAAAAGCGACCTAAAGAAAATACTAGTGTAGTTCCCCTTTTGTGGTTTGTTTTCAACTACTGAGTGAGTCCCAACATCATATACACAATATATTACTAATTCATAAAGTATAAACTGAGAGAAGATTACGCAGCCTCCGGACTTTTGAGAGATGTCTACGGTTTCGGTAGTAACCCGAGAAGTTGGGAAGAATCCGAAGACAATGAAACAGTTTTGACATTGGCTGAGAAATGCAAATATTTTGTTGTTTATTTTCGCCTATTCGCGTACTGCGCGTCCCGAATGAATACTCATATTCAGTATGTCACTGCCTATGACACAGCTGACGTCATATGATAGAAACGCTCTATTCAAGAGCTTGCTTTATGTGCCTAAAATACGTTTTAAAGAGCCCTAAGTATCCCTAATTTACGTCTGAGGTAATCACTGTTGTATCTTAAATTCTGTTAGTCTTATCAAAACATAGTTTATTCCTTTGTTCCAAAACCTTATTTATTAAATAATTGGTCGTGTTTTTTTCTTCACTGAATACTAATTCCAATGATTAACAGAACAATTCTGTTATCAACTTGCAGTGACTTCCACATGTGTGTCATAAGTGTAATAAAATGCCCACAAACAACTGGATCTTCAGATCTTCTGTTATTTAGTCCACTGTATGTTTTTGAAATGATCTTCATAGACATCATTTGAATCTCTGAGTTTCTCAAAAGAATATAGTTTCAGGAAGCTCATCAGCAAATTTATTCTTCTCGTTTTGTGCGACCAACAAATCTTTTAAACTTCTTGGACATTGTATGGTATTTCTGTTGACAACCACATATATAGATTTGTCAATATCACAATTTAAGATCCAAATTCATGATTCCACAAATTTAAATCCATTAAAATCCAAAAAATGATTCTTCAGTAGGTGATTGAACCATTTAGTACAAAACCAAACGATGATTATGTTAAGTTGAAGAATGTTTGGCACTAATGTTAGTAATTTTGATTCTATGCCTCTAATGAGTTTTGCAAAAACTCTATAAATCAGTCGCACGCCAAATTAAGGATTTTGCATAAAGAATTCCCATGTGAAGATGCAGAGAGGTCCGAAAGATCGCCTTCATTGCTTATCCCTAACACGTACGTAGATCATTTACTAGCGGTCGTAACAAGCAACTGATCAGGACATTTGTCACGAAATGACAGTAACTGCCTGATACAGAGGAAACGGTTTTCTGTAGCACGAGTCTAGTGCTCTTCGCCGAAGAGAGAGTCAGAATGTTAATGTCCGTGGCAAATGAGCTGGCGTTTAATGCACAACCTGACCTGTTTCCACCGTGGGAGAGTTGTGCATTGAACATCAACCGCTGTGAAATCCCTGTGTTCTGGAGTAAAAACCTTCGAATGTGATGCAAAGCACAAGAATTGAGTCGATTTTCCGGGTTTTGTCGTCTTTTTCTGAGTCTTTAAACGACAGATCGGTTGTTCTTCTACGGCACTTTTCTGAGGCCAGCAAAGCAATCTAGTGTATCCACACAATAAATTATATCCAACTTTTCTCACTGACATTTTGGTTTACCTATAAAAATAGCAATATTAATAACAACAACAACAATAATAATAATAATAATAATAATAATAATAATAATAATAGAAATAAAAGTTATAATACAAGTAATGATAAACATAAATAATTGCTAAATTTTTGGATGGACTATTTTGTTTTCAAACCCATTCTTCCGTAGATCCATCGCATTTTAAACATTTTTGTGCACATAAGATGAAGAATAGACATTTATGACACAAGTGGTAGAAGTGACATTTTATTTTGAGAGTAAGAAAGGTCGATAGGGCGAAAGGCGTAATTCTAGAAGCAAATTAATATCACTTTTACCACGTGTGTGATACATTATATTTAGACAGCAAAGCTGAATTTCATTTTACTTTAATTTAAGTATACAAATCATTTAATGAACTTACTTTCTTTTTTCTTTCCAATGAATGTCTATCAATTATTACTAATGATTAATTATTAATTAATTATCAATTATTTATTAATTAATTATTAATAATTATTAATTATCGGTAATTCTTAATAAGTATTGATAAATATCAATTATTAATAATTATTAATTATTGGTAATTATTAATTATAATTCATTATTATCAATTATTATAAGGTAAGCTTCTGTCAAGTGCTTTTTATTGTAAAATGTATTAAAATTTGTGTACTAAAATTGTTAAAATGTACAATTAAAATAAAGGCCTGAAGATGGCTAAAAGGTGTAGCCGAAACATCACAAAATACTATATGAAATAATATACGTAAAATACATTTATTCTTGAATGTCAAAAGTAAGTGGAACTGTTTGATTAATAATAAATAACTTAATGAAACATTAAGTTCAGTAGTAGCTGATGAGAACATTCGTAAATATTTTGTTTCCTTTGTTGCATTCAGAATTTATCTGAACACTAGAGTATCATCTCACTTTTAGTACTGGTGCTAAAAATTGAACTTTTATCACACAATGCATGATCTGAATGAACATCTTTTACTTGTTCCTATATAAAAATATTCGTCAGTTTCGTATGTTGAAAAAGATGACGTCGATTTCCTCCCATCTTTGCATAGAAACGATGAAGCAAGACGTAACAGTTTCAACAACAGGTCCGCGCTCGACTGTCGGAGACCCAACTGAGTAAACAGCTTGCGTTGCCATGGATACTCCGCGTTCCAGGCGCTCATCTAAATACAATGGCCCGCCTTAATGAAAGGGGCGGAGCCCCATGCTCCTCCCTCCCAGGATTCTGGAAATGCTTCCTCCCCAACCTCGGTCGCCTTCCTTCGTTCGTTCTCCAGTTCCGAGCCTGCTCCTCCATGAGCTTTCTCACAGGCTCTGGCGCAATGCCGAATACTTGAAACAAAGCTACCAACCTTCATTCGCCGAGGACACTGGATGCTTTCTTGGAAAAAAATAGGTATAAAAATGCCTGAAAATTCAGAAATATATTTCTTGGATTCGTATTAGGGAAACTAAATGAAACCTACACCTTTCTTGAATGCAATTATAGTTAAATACGTTATATATAAATTTCAGGTACTGAAATATTCGGTGTATAAGGAGCTGTTTTTTTCCTTAATGCAAACTTATCACAAGAAGTTTTAAACACTATTTCATTCTGGTACACTTACAAGTTCTGGAAGAGAAAATGTCTGAAACATCTCTTCGACATTCAGCATACCAGAATGAATCCGTGTCTCAATGTCTTGCGACATGCTTACATTACGAACGAGTATTATTTACAAATAAACTATGAGATTCTTCTAAAAATTTGTAATTTATATTTAACAATTAAAGCCTTCAATAATTGTGCACATTTAGTGTAAATTGTTTATACTCCAAACCCGCCAAGAAGCATACTCGCTATCTTTAACCTTCTTTCCTTAAAGAAGACTACTACACTCGAACAAGTAGGAGATGTTTGCTTCTCCATGGAAAATCTTTAATTCTACAAAATAGACAGTTGTTCATATATTATCTAGTGTTAAACCAATTGAAATATTTTTTTAAAATATAATTCAAAATAGTATTCACATGAAGAAGAATAGAGATAACACGAGTGTTGGAGATTTTAATTCCCGAATAACCTTCAGTATCATTTTAGGTTAGAGTATGATTCACTGTTGTTTACAGGATTCGTTAGCATCGTGGTTGCACGATGGAAGCTTTCTTGCACGGAAAGATCTGAGGTTGTATTCCTGCTAGAGAAGGATTTGGACGATGAAAACACCTTTAACAAAATGACACAGCCAAAATAAAAAGAACGTCCCAGCCCACTAGACCTCACAGAGGCCAACACGTAGCCAGGCGAGAGAAACGCATTTCCTAGAACACGGAAGCCCCACGTCAGCCATTTAATCGCAGGCGGTAGCCTTCAGCGGTCGCCTCGGACAGGTCCTGCAATAACCGCGTGCGGTGGGCAGGCCACCTCCCTCGTCTATTTCCGACCCACGAACCGCTTCTAGGAAAACCGATTGCATCTGCGGTTTCGGACGCGCCGAAGGGTAGCTCAAACGGTGAGCGGTACAAGGAACCGCTGCTGAACGGCGGCCCCCGGCGGTCCCGAATCCCCGGAAAAGTCTCGGAAGGCTTCGCAAATCTTGGGAGATTCCCTTGGGGAGAGGTGGAGTGGATACGTGGGCGTGAGTGGGTTAGTCACTTGGGAGGAAGATGGCTAACAATAGGGACGATGCTACACGGATGTCTTTACTTATTTCTATGTATGTACAGTCGACTCCGGTTATAGTGAACCCTCGGTTATAGTGAACTTAAGTCACTGGTCCCATTTCACTTACATTACAAATAAGCATAAGAAGATTCGGTTATACTGAACCTGAATCTTGGCTGTAGTGAACGTAGGAAATGCAACGTCCTGGAAATTACTTCCCTCTATCGCCTCTGTGTTACAAATTCCAACACTAGGCAGTTTGAAAAAAAATATTCACGAACAAAGGTCATAATTGAAGGTAGCGAACCCGGAATGGCCACCTCACTCACGACCTTATGCCACTCAGTTTCATTGTAGAAACAAATGTGTCCTGCGTGAGCTACAACTGGCAGCGGGGACCCGCGATTGCTTGCTTCAGTTTCAATCATCGTGGATTGTTTAAAGAGCAAGTAAAGATATTGAAATTTTCAGTTCGTGTTGTTAATATATTTGGCTTAATCTCTATGTTAATACAATCAATCGTTATTGAGAAAGTTAATTTTGACATCATCAAATATAGTGAACCAAAAATGGCAGTTCCCAGAAGTTCACTATAACCGGAGTCTACTGTATTTGGCATTATTGGGTCGGTAGTCCGATTTCGCCGGTCACCTACCACTGTCTGGGCTTAGTTTATTACCCATGCTTGGGGTAAGAGTGACATGAAGCGAACATGACGTATTCTCTTCACCGTAACTAGCAAGATCCGCCTGCTTGCGCTTTCCTTCGTCACACAGCTACAGAAACTGGAACGAATTCAAAGGAAAGCCACAACTCTATATTTGCCTCGACCGGGAATCGAACCCGGGGCCACAGCACGGGAAGCTAGTACGCTGACCATAAGCCATCCCAAAGGCTGTCTTTACTTATTTATTTATATTAATTTGTATTTATTTTAGATCGTTCTGTAACTAATTTTCTTAGCGACTTCAGTTACATAAAAAAAATTCACACGTATTTTTCCATTACATTAACAGGAATTGATTTAAGAAATATTATTTATTTTTCTATTTATTTTAGATTGCTCTGTTACGAACTTTATTAGCGACCTCAGTTACATCAACAGACATTAAATTCGTACGAATTTTTCCATTGTATTAATAAGAACTAGTTGAATGTGTCGTCTCTGACACTGTATTCGGTTTTAAAAGTATTTTCATACGTGGAAAATTTATGTGATGCATTGTTCAAATAAGTTCTTGCAGCCTCTAGTATTGGACATACCAATGAATCGTAGTTACCAATAATGTTTTACTCCTGTTCAAAACTTCCCATCACTTAATGACCTTGTATGTGACCTCCATTCGGGATATGAACTGGTAATATTGCAATCATCAATAAAATCATTCTTAATTTGTTTCAAACATTCTGTTGCAAAATATTCAACTACATTTTATTTTTTCCGCATTTTATTTTTCCCGCATTTGCATAATACATTCGTGTTTTTGTATCCTAATTTTTAAAGAATAAATCTCCTCAATTCAGTTTAATTGTGTTTATTTCTACTTCTGCAATTGCTCTATTTATCGTTTTGTAGGCGAATATATATAAACATTAAAAGGCGACCGTTTTGTATGTTTATGTAAATAAAGTGTTAGTTACTATATAATAAGAATAAGTTGTTAGTCACATTCATTTGAAAGTCGATATTTGCACGTTTAAGAATGTACATGGGAGTATTCGAAAGTAAGAACGTAAATTTGCTTCTATAGTATTTGGTTTTCTCCGCTTTTACTTGAAGTTCTTCGAGTTCAATAGATTTCAAGGCATTACTGTTTGTAGAGTTTTGCAAATTTATTTTCAAAAATACGTTAATAAGGATGAAAAATTACATTAAATCTGCCGCCTGTTGATACACTTGCCGCATTCAACGCCACCTACCTAGATCTATTTGGGAGGCGTTGGTTTAATTCCCCACGTACTCACTAAGATGGCAGCATTAAAACACGTTTTTGGAAATTTCTTAGTATTTTCTGGCCGGATACGAAAACAAAATACCGAGCGCGGTGGCTCAGTGTATCAATTGATGTCACTGCAGTACCTATGACCGGGAGGGCCTAGGCTCCAGTTCCGACAGCGGCAGGATTTTCGGCACTAGCTTGTGAGCTAGGTCAAATTCAGTCGCTGTCTGGAGAATTCTAGCGTCCGGCTGCTCTGATCGGTAGTTTTCCGTGGTTTCTCCGATCAACACCTAGCGAATGCCGGAGCAGTACTCTGAAAAACGGGCCACAGCCCTCGCGCGAGCTTTCCTTTCTCTTCCTTGTCCTATCCTCTCCCCTTACACACACACACTTACACTAACATGCACTACACTACCACACATGCCGGGAGAACGGTCAGGGACTTAGAACTTGTCCCGGCGGGGCGGTGCCCCGCTAGTGGGAGATACCTGGTTGAGGAAAACCCCGCTAGTCGACGGTCTCGCCATGAAGGGGGGGGAGATCACCGCAACCTCCCGGTGAAAAACATGCACTACACTTACGGGAATAATGACTTCAGTAGCTGATGCGCCCAGAATCACTAATCAATCAATCAATCAATCAATCAATCAAACAAACGAAAACAAATGATGACTTCCCCACCTGGAGACTGAGGCGCGTCGGATTGGGGTTAGGGAAGTAGTCTAACTGTGAGTGACTGGCCCGCACATATGCAGTCACTCAAATACTAAATAGGGATTGATTTAAGAAATAATATTTATTGCTCAAGTATAGAATATTGTAACAGATTGATAATTTTGATGCATTCTGATGGATAGTTCAACCTAATATACATGAAATATAATTCGTTGTCCAGTTTCGTGGTTAAGCAGATAAAGGGTATGATGACTTACACAAAACACAAGGTGTATTTTCAGACTCATTTCCCGAACACTTAACTTGGTTTTCTCTACAAAGAATACATTTCTCTTCGTCTTGATAATCAACATTATTGGATGTCTTTGTTTGGTCTTTAGAAGAAGCTATTTGTTATGTGGAGATGATGTGGTAAATGTTTATGAGAGAAAAGTAAACGAAATGTTCAGGAAATGAATCTGAAAATAAACGTTTTTCATTTGTTTCTTCAAGCCCTTAACTGTACAGGCACAAGCCAACTAGACAACGAATTTAGTCCACGGTTATAGCAGTGGACATTAAAATACTGGGACCGGACATTGTAATGATTGGAGGGAACTTTAGATTTAGATCCTAGCGGTGCTTTTAAATTGTTCAATTGATGGGTCGTTACTACGGAACTACAAGCTCTAAAATATTTTAGATCGTGATTTATATCTAATTTTGTATTGGTACACAAATATTAAAATTTCCGCGTTGGAAATTGCCAGGACGCTCTGATGTTTTAAATGTTCCGAAAATAGTAACTTACGTGACCATGTCAATCATCTCATATATTTTCAAGCATTTTTTGCGTATTAAATAGAACCACATAATCGATGACATTATTTATACTTGCTAATTTTTTATTTCGCACTTTAAAAAATTGTAGGTAGTTTCCAATTACGAAGACTACAAAGAACAGCTTGCGGCTTTTGCTTCCTCTATAATATCGCCCGACAGACAAATGTAATGTTATAACATATTTTTATCAACGTTCGCGGACATTTCTGTAAACATCTGTTAGTTCAAATTCAAGCGTCTGGCCAAAGAACGTCGAGGAATATCAACTATCTTCTTCAATGATAATCACAAAATTTTTATTTTGAAACATTTTTGATATAAAAATATGTATGTCGTGTAAAAATTATTACGGACTCGTAAAAAATATAACAATTAAGAAATTACTACAAAATAAATCCACATTTTTTATATAAGAGCAAGGATATTTTATTTCCTTTAAGATAAATATCATAAAAAGATGGAAATTAAATGTCAAAATCCTATTAAAATTATACAGTTTTCGACATTGAGAAAATACTTTAACGTTCATACCTGGTTAAATATGACTCGTCTATGCCAGCTTTGATATTAATGAAAATAATTAATCTAAAATAGCAGTTAAAGCATGTTAATACATATAACCAGCAATAAGTAAGAGGAAAGTATCTTCAATAGTTTAGATGATATTCTTCAAGAACGGGAATGTTATTTACTTCATTGTTAACCGTAAGAAAGTTTCATAGAATGATGAAAACGAGAAAACCGACCGAAATTTTATTTTGAAAATTGGAAGCGAAAACGGAGATTAAATTCATATCTATTTACGGAAAGTCGGGTGAAATGATCAATACGTGTTGTTGTGGACAGTAAAAATTGACAAATGATCAATGTAAATTAATGTGACGATCCAGGAAAACAAGAGTAATTTTCTCTTGGTAATATTTTTTGATTAAACCACATGTCAAATTATTTTTAATCATCCGTTTTTAATTTGAAATGAATGAAACATGGGACTCGGAGATGAAAGGGGAGTACCGACAATTCAAAAAACGTCTGAAAAGATACTCGTACTTGTGGATCCGATTGTTTTGTTTCCAAGAAACAAAAGAAAACTCAGATCTTAATTTTACCTAACCCCAAATCAACAGACGTAACAAACGAATATGTTTAAAAGTAGACCTGTAGCTAAATGCTAAGAACAACGTTACTTAATTCCCGATTCATGGATACGAGCACGCTGGGAGACACTAAATCCATAATACTTTCATTCGCCAAGACTTTCCATTCCCACCGGATCGCCCATAAAAAACCCCAAACCTTCGGACTGAACTCATTGGGGTAGAAAGACGCCGCGTATTCCAATATTTCATCGGGCCAGGAAGGTCAGGAGGTCCCTGCGACACAACTCCGGATCGCGACACCGGATTCTGAAAACTAATGCAATACACGCCTCAAGTATGCGCCCGCCGCCATAACTATCGGAGACCCCGCGGGCCGGTCCCACGGGCTCGGAGCAGCCGACATCCCGCCCGCCACAGAGCGCGCCACCCCCGCCCCGCCCCGTCCACGCCCACGCACACAGAGGGCGGACACGCGGCCGGGACGGGCACAAGCTCAACTGAGGAGCCAGCATTCAAAACGCGACACGCCCACTGCACGCCTTTCCTATAAAAATGAGAAATATAGCACACATCACAGAGTTGAAATATTTGTTATGATACTTAATATTAGTGATAGTATGATTATTGCATGTTCGGCTTGTACTGTACTCCTTTATTATTATTGTTATTATTATTAATATTGTTATTATTATTGTAATTATTGTTATTTAACTCCCACTGGGTCATACCAAATTGCAGATCAAATAAATGTATGTATATATGTACATTTTAAACTTTTCAACACCGTCTTTAACTCAATAAATAGAGTGCTGGTCGCGTCGCTAATGGCCTAGATGTTGATGCGACTTTAAATAACAAAAAAAAGTACTAATTAATGTATTGTAATATATTTCTTTTTTCTGGAAATATAATTCTAGGTAAAAACATAAATGAATTTTTGTCAAATGGTCACGTCTGCTTTGGAATGTTTGCTCCTCAATTATGTTTCACCTAAGAGGATCTAAAATTTTGGTTTGAGATTGATTTTTGTTAGCGTTTACGCGCGTCAACTGCTTTGGTCATTAGTCCCGTATATGTAGTGCACAGATTTATCAAGGGAAGTGGCGGTGATTGTCTCTCGCTGGATGGCGAGATCCGGCCCTGACCTAAACGTTGGCTGGCGTTTTGTTCCCCAACTAGGTATCTCCCACCACCGGGGCACCGCACCAGCCGGAACAAGCCCTAAGCTCCCGTCCGGTCTCTCGGCATTTGTGGTAGTGTAGTGCATGTTAGTCTGTGTGTGTGTAAGGGGATAGGATATGACAAGGAAGAGTAAAGAAAGATCGCGCGCGGTCCGTGGCCCGTTTGTTAGGGTACTGCACCAGCGTTCGCTTGGTGTTGATCGGAGAAACACGGAAAACTACCGATCACAGCAGACGGCCGCTAAAATTCTTCTCCTGTCATCGACTGAGTTCTACCGAGCTAGTTTTTAAAAAATCTTTCCACTGTGCAGAAACCACCGGTTAGAAACAGTAGCATCAGTTTTTGCCCTGTACCAGGTCAGCCGATCGATTGTAGAGCTAGAAGTTATCCTCGCGGTACTATGCCTTCGGTTATGGTGGCAAGGACAATATCGAAAAATAATTAAGTAAATTCTAGGACCTCGATTCAAGCTCTATGGACTAAAGTCTAGGATCTCGATCTCGGAAGTACGTTCCAGGTTTTACATTTCGGGATTAAGTCCCCAGTTCTGGTGACAAGGATAGGTTCAGAAAGTGTTTAAGTAGAGTCTGGGTCTAGAATTAGATTGTCCATTCTAGGTCTTCAGTTCAGGAAGCAACGACAATTTCAAAAATAAGGTGGAGGGAGATTGAAAACGAGGATAAAGTATTTTCATTCCCCTAATGCTTTTGAACAATCACAATTGCAGTTTGATTATTTCACAATCAAGAAGGGGATGCCTTTGTTCCAGATCTCGGGCCTTCGGATCCCTCTCTAGGTCCTCGGGTCGATGTTTTAGTTGAAGGACTGGTACAGAAAAGTACTATCGTTCGAAGATCTGGTACAGAAAAATATTTAAGAGGGAACGTTTAAAAAAATGAAGGTAACAAATTATTTTACTGCAATTATTTACAGTAATGCCTGTTTAATTTATATGTTATGGGCATATTTTAATGTATAAACAAATTTGAAAAAGAAAACATTTAGGCTAAATGATATTTCCGAAAACCTTATCTTCTTATACAAAACTTGATTTTATACACGACGTTTGAAATATATCTTTTTAATTAGTTAAATGTTATAGTATGAAAATGAATTCATAATAATATATTATTGTGTATGTCTTCGTAGATATTCAAAATGTTTTTCCGACAGATTTTCAAAGCGGAAGTAGTAGCTCCTGGGGTCCCGTTTTAGAGCTTGAATTATCACAACCTAAATTTGATGGTTTTACCAGTGAAATGTTAGAACCTCGTTTGTAGTTATGGAGGATTAGGAACGCTCACCCTGTGTCCTGGATTTCTTGGAGATATCCCTCTGCACCCCTATCACCCACTCCGGAGGTCAGGTGTTTTCCAATGGGTTCCGACTCACTCCAACATTAATGTGAGTCCGGACACTCACGTTATCCTCGAATTGCTTTAGCCATTGTCTCTACAGCGATTCGGACCGAGAGGTCCTAGGGTTAGAGTTCCGAGAGTAGCAGGATTTTTGGTACTTGCTATACAGCTAGGTCGAAATAAGCCGCTGTCTGGAGGAGAATTGTAGCGTTCAGCTGGTCTGATCGGTAGTTTTTCGTGGTTTCTCCGATCAACACCAGGGGAATGCCGGAACAGTACCCTAACACTCTGGCCACGGACCCTTCCTTCCGCTTCCTGGTCCTATCCTCATCCCTTACTTACACACACTCCCATTCACCACACCACCACACATGTAGGGACACCGGACGGGAGCTAAGACCTCGACTCAGCTGGAGCGGTGCCTCACTGTGGAGAGGTACCTCGAGGAGGAAATCCCCTAAATCCATCGCGGAGATTGACGTCGGATCTCACCATCCATCGTTGAAAGAATCACCACCACCTCTCGGTAAACGAATTGACTATACCAGCGGGACTAACAACTATAACAGTTGACGTGCTCGGAAATATCAGTCAATCAAATTCTGCAGTAGGGAAAGGAAGAATTGAGGAGCAAACATTGAAAAAGTGACATGCCCATTTAACAAAAATTGAATTCTTCTGTGTTTTTTACCTACAATTTTATTTCCAAAAAGATATGTACGATGGCTTATAATACATTAAGTAGTACTCTAACCGTTGAGTTAAATACAGGGTGAAAAGTGTAATATTTCGGCTACATTTTTCATTTTTATTAAAAAAGTGAGAAGTGGACTTGTCAGTTTTGAATGTTTACTCCTCAATTTTGTCCTGATTTTCGTGTGTTGCGACCCACTGCGTGGGCGCGCGCGCCCGGGCCCTTGCGCCTCGTTACCATAACTTGTTATTCATAGACGAGGAGGCGGCTGCGACGCGACGCGGCGCGGTGCGGTGCGGCGCCGAGCGCAGCGGCTTCTTCCGGGGAAATATTGTGACCGGCGGCGACGGCCGACAAATAGCCCCACGCGACGCGCGGCGCCCCGGGCAACGCGCCAGGCGGATAGGCGTCAAGGCGGGGAGGCGTGGAGGTGGGTGGGTGTGGAGGTGGGTAGGTGTGTTGGTGGGTAGGTGTGTTGGCGGGTAGGTGTGTTGGTGGGTAGGTGTGTTGGGGGGTAGGTGTGTTGGTGGGTAGGTGTGGAGGTGGGTAGGTGTGTTGGCGGGTAGGTGTGTTGGTGAGTAGGTGTGGAGGTGGGTTGGTGTGTTGGTGGGTAGGTGTGTTGGTGGCTAGGTGTGGAGGTGGGTAGGTGTGGAGGTGGATAGGTATGGTGGCGGATTGTCACTCAGATGGTTAGTCGTGGAGGTGGATAGGCGTGGAGGCGAGTAGGCATGGAGGCTAGTAGGCGCGGAGTCTAGTAGGTGCGGAGGCGAGAAGGCGTGGAGGCGAGTAGGCGAGTTGGCGCGGAGGCGAGTAGGCGCGGAGGCGAGTAGGCGCCGAGGCGAGTAGGCGCCGAGGCGAGTAGGCGCCGAGGCGAGTAGGCGCCGAGGCGAGTAGGCGCCGAGGCGAGTAGACGCCGAGGCGAGTAGGCGCCGAGGCGAGTAGGCGCCGAGGCGAGTAGGCGCCGAGGCGAGTAGGCGCCGAGGCGAGTAGGCGCCGAGGCGAGTAGGCGCCGAGGCGAGTAGGCGCCGAGGCGAGTAGGCGCCGAGGCGAGTAGGCGCGGAGGTTTCTTCTCTCGAGTGATCCGTTTTTGGTATTCTGTCAGCATACATTTTCATTAGATGGCCATATTTCTGGGGTTCTTTGAATTCTACATTTTCGAGCACTTGTCTCTATATCTGTATTATCTAATCTCTTCGATAGGTTTTCTATCGAACAGGGTATACTGACAACATCAGTAAGAAAGTACTAAACATCAACATTAAAAAACATCCGTTGAAACATATAGATGTTAAAAAGAATGATTTAAAAAAATCGGTGTTTTTATAACATCGTCATCGATGTCCCATCTCTATTATGCACTGAGACGAGTGAGCCCAAGTGACACGCTTGGAGGGGTTGAGGGCGGGTTGGGGTGCGTGGGCGGGGGAGGGGGGCAACACAGCGGAGTATGCTGGGTGGGGTACAGTGCGGGTACTAAAGGTTGAGATTGGCGGGCGGGGTGGGGTGGCAGAGGGTGTTTGAGGAAGGGGCGGGAGAGGAGGGCTGGTGTTGCATGCGGGGAGGGGAAGGGCAGGAGGGCGTTGGGTGCGTGGAGGAGAGGGGAGGGGCGTGGTGGCATAAGATGGTTATGGAATTGTGGGGTAGCGGAGGAGAGTGCGTGGAGGGGGCGTGGCGGGAAGGCCAGGCTGGATGGCGGGTGGTGGTTTGAGCGGGACGGAGCGGAGCAGGCCGGCGGAGTGGGGCGGGGCGGGGTGGAGCGGGGAGGTGCGGTGAGGTGTGGGCCGGGGGGTTCGGGGCGGGGCAGGGCGGGGCGGGGGGTGCGGTGTGGGACGGGGCGGGGCGGGCCTGCGGAGTGGGGCGGGGCGGGGTGGAGCGGGGAGGTGCGGTGAGGTGCAGGCCGGGGGGTTCGGGACGGGGCAGGGCGGGGCGGAGGGTGCGGTGTGGGACGGGGCGGGGCGGGCCGAGCTGGTGCCGGAGGGCGGTACGTGACAAAGCGACGGGCCGCCGCCCGGTCGCGACCTCCGCCCCTCGCCCCTCGCCCTCTGACCTCTCACCGCCGCCGCGGCCGCCCCGCCCACCGATAACCAGATCCAGGTTGCGTCGCCCCACGAAAAGGCGAAGCTCAGGGCAGCAGGAACTGCGTTTGCCGCAGATTGCCCCTTGGGTGGAGCAAGGAACGCTTTTTCCGTCATGGGAGACTCAGGGCATCATTTAATGTCACTGCAGTGTGCCTGTCCGGGAGGTCCTAGGGTTCCATTCCCGACGGTGCCCGAAAGCTAGTTCGAATTCAGCTGCTATCTCGATGAGAATTCTAGCGGCCGCCTGCTCTGGCTGTTATTTTCTCCTATCAATACCAGGTGAATGCCGGAGCAGTACCCTAACAAACGGGCCACGGACCTCACGCGTTCTTTCTTTCTACTTCTTTGTCCTATCTTCGCACCATACTTACACTTACACATATGCTACGTACACTGCCATACTTGTCAGGAGACGAGTCGGTGAGATTCGAGCTTGCCCACAATTTTTTCCCAATTTATCCCCGAATACACATACCGCTTATTCACTTCCCTCACGTGGCTGCAATTGAAGTATTTCTACCTACCCGCATTCAGCTCCCATTTATTTATATCTTTATGCCTTCGCTCTTCCTCAAGACTATATTCGCCATCCGGCCCTCGACTGTACCAACTCCTTGCACGTGACAAAAATTCAGGCAACCGGAGATGGCATTGATATAAAACATGTACCAGTGCAGCTAACACAATTTTTTTTAAAATTTATATCCAAGTACACATACCACTGATTCACTTCCCTCGTGTAGCTGCAATTGAAGTATTTCTACCTACCCGCATTCAGCTCCCATTCATTTATATTTTTATCCATTCCTTCTTCCTCAAAACAATATTTACCATCCGTCCCCCGGTTGTGTCAAAACCTTACACGTGACTATAAAAATCTTGGTAACTCTAGATGACATTAACATAAAACATGCGCCAGTGGACCTAACAAAATTTTTTCCCAATTTATCCCCAAATACACATACCGCTTCTTCAATTCCCTCACGTCGCTGCAATTGAAGTATTTCTACCTACCCGCATTCAGCTCGCATTCATTTTTGTGCTTTCGCTCTTCTTCAAAACAATATTCGCCATCCGGCCCCCGGCTGTACCAACCCCTTGCACGTGACAATAAAAATGCAGGCAACCCGAGACGGGCGAGCTGTCAGCGAGCTAATCTGGCGTCGTCGCCTGTTGCGTCGCCGTCGAAAGGCTTCGGGCGCAGATTTATTGGGCGGCGTTGCGGCACCGGCCGCGCCTTTTTATGCGAAACTCGTGCGCGGCGGACCCTCCCCCCCCTCCCCCTCCCCCTCCCCTCGCTCGTAATGCAACTGAAGGCGACCGCGTTCTGAATCGCCGCGGAGGCAATAAAATTCCAAGGACCTCCGGACGGAGGTGTGGCAGTGTTGCACGAAAATTGAAGGTTGGAATTCTCGAGAGTGCTTGGTACCAAAAGGTTCTGTTGGCTATTTATTGAGAGAACATGATTTAATTGAATAATTGATTGATTTTTAGTGATTGCGGGCGCGTCAACTACTACGATCATTAGTCCCGTAAATGTAGGGCGTGTGTTTGCGAGATGGCGATGATCTTCCCGCTGGATGGCCAGATCCGGCGCCGACCTACCGTCGGCTAACGGGGTTTTCTCCAACCATCTCCCACCAGCGGGGCACCGCCCCAGCTGGGACAAGCTCTAAGCTCCCGACCGGTCTCCCAGAATATGTGTTAGTGTAGTGCATGTTAGTGTAAGTGTGTGTGCAAGGGGAGAGGATAGGAGAAGGAAGAGGAAGGACAGATCGCGCGCGGTCCGTGGCCCGTTTGGTAGGGTACTACTCCAGCATTCGCCTGGTGTTGATCGGAGAAACCACGGAAAACTACCGATCAGAGCAGCCGGCCGCTAGAATTCTCCTCCAGACAGCGACTGAATTCGACCTAGCTGAAAAGCTAGTGCCGAAACTCCTGCCGCCGTCGGGACCCGAACCTCGGACCTCCCGGTCAGAGCTACGACAGTGACATCAGTTAATGCTGTGAGCCACCGCTCCCGGTTAATTGAATAAGGTTTTCGGGTGTAAGTAATGGGATTTAGTAATAATTATGGACGAAATTGAGATTACTGTTGGACCGACGGTGTCGGGTTTTCGACACTAGCTACATAGCTGAATGGAATTCAACCACTGTGAGGAAGACCTCTATTATTGTTATTGTTTTGTTTTTTTCGCGATTCGGTCATCCTAGCACCACGCGGAAAAGAAACTGTTGCCACCGAGACCCTGTGATATTTTCCCAGAAGTTTGTGCACGTGACTTCTTACTCTTTGGGGTATGAAGGTATGCGATATCAAGTAGTGATAATGATGATGATGATGATGATGAAGGATGAATGAACGTTTTCAAACCTTGAAACATACACAAACCCCCTTATGCAAAAATATCCATGTCCTGGGCGAGATTCGAACACGCAACCCTTCAGCCTTAGCGACTTCGTCTATCCGGGCCGGCTATAATGATAATAATAATAATAATAATAATAATAATAATAATAATAATAATAATAATATAAGTATAATAATAATAATAATATAAGTATAATAATAATAATATAAGTATATAATATATACTATATTATCTTATAAACCTTACTTACAAAGTGCTGCAAGCGACAGCGGAGCCGAGTGTGGGTCGGAATTCACTTCTCCCCATAGCACGTCACATGCCGCCTTAACAGTTTTTGACGAAAAATAAAAAAAAAAGTAAATAAATAAAATTCCCAGGCAGTCTCCCTATCATCATTATCCCGCCCCCAAACAGTTGCGAAAGTTTGGGTAGCTACATGGTAAATCAACATCAACAATAACTATTTTATTTTGAAATATAAGTTCCCTCACCGGTTTGGCCGTTAGGATTAAGTTTATAACTTAGTAAGCTATTTACAGGAATTTATGCCCCATGTTGGTGAAATATAAATATGCTACTAATCAAATCTAATATTCACTTGTAAAAATGGAAAATTATTTTAAAATCTAATACACGTATATTGAGTTTCAACGTAACAATTGAAAATAGGTAAATTTGAACTAACATAATCTAATAATTAAAGAAAGCTTTAAAAGAAACAGGGAAATCAAACTAACTGAAAACAAAACATGAGTTTGCAAAGGTAAAAAAGATAAAACGGAACATAGTAAAATAAGAAACACCTTTTAAAAAACCTAAGGGGTAGACTTCTATTGGTAGGGTCCTCTGATTGATATTCTATGAGTTATTTCTACCAATACTATGCGAAAGAAGGAGCTTTACCCTAAAAGCGAGCCACGTTTTTTCCCTTTCTCGTCTTTGCGCCTACTCTCCCTTTACGCAAACACACTTGTATGCACTGCACTACATCAAATGCCGGGAGACAAGTCGGAAACCCTTGTCCCGATTTCGTCGGTGTCCCGCTGGGGAAGGTACCTGAAGGAAAAAAAACACACTCAACCCAAAGTGTAGGTCGGCGCCGAATCTCACGTACCAGACCTGGAGAGGTGGCTCAGGGCATCTACTGACGTCACTCCTCTCTTATCGGCGGGTCCTAAGTTCAAGTCTCGACGGCGCACACTGGTTCAATCGAGCCTAAAACCTGGTCATAATTGCTAATGCGAGTGGATTTGTGTGAAAATGGGTGTCATTGGGTTTTAAGGTCGCTGAATTTGAATATCATAAATAAATTTGAAAATTCATAATGGTGGCTCTCAAATGGCCGATCTACTCATTTAAAATCGAACAAAAATGCATAAAAAATATACATATAGGGTTCTCGAGATCACTGATTTCGAAATTCATAATGAAATTTCAAAATGCAGAATGGTGGTTTGGAAATGGCTAACTGAATAATGATATATGTATAAATATGGGTACAATAGTTCTCGTGGTCGCGGGTTAATATTGTTATCATTCCAAAAAATGTATATCAGTTATTTTCTTATTAAAAGTAATTATAAGGAGGAGAAATCGAAAAAATATACAGAGAAAATAATTCCCTGTGGCGTAGAAGGCAATTCCGGGTTATCTTGTGTTAAATCTTACTATGAAGCATTGTAGTAAAGAGGTTATAAAATAAAAAGATGCAGATAAGCGCAGCTAAATGTGTGTTATTCTGATTAAGAACATTCTACTTGATAAATAAAAAAATTGATTGAGGCAGTAATACGCAGGACAAAATATATAATCCACAAACACCTGACTAACATTGTTACGCTCTATACGTTAGAATTCAGACACATTATACTTAAAATTATTTGACACTCCTTTCTTAAAAATATACCTAACGTACAATCAAAAGTGTCTTCTGTTTGGAAATACAAAAATGTTTTACAAAAAATTTTAACACACTCTTTTTTTAATGGCACAAATATCGTTGACAAGAATCAATGAATTCGAGTGTTTCGAGCAAGGGTAACTTCACGAGACCGTGAGGAAGACAAACATGATTGAAATAAATTCCTGAAGCTGAAGTAGTGTGCTCTAATGGCTTCCGAACGAGATTTACTAAGTCAGACTTCCGAATAAGCACTTTGAATTTTGCCATTATGTCCAGGTTTGGTCCGATTCAACCAGTGTGCGGCGGTAAGATTTTCGACACAAGTTAGAGAGCCAGGTCAAATTCAGCGGCTATGTTGAGGAGAATTCTATCGGCCGGCTGCTCTAATCGGTAGTTTTCCGTGGTTTCTCCGATCAATACCAGACGAATGCCGGAGCAGTACCCTAACAAACGGGCCACGGACCATGAACGATTTTTCTTCCTGTTCCTTATCTTATCCTTACCCCTTAATTACATACATACTTACATGCACTACACCACTACAAGTACCGGACCGGTAGCGGTAGCTCAGTGCATCAACTGATGTCACTGCAGCGCCTCTGACCGGGAGGTCCTAGGTTCGAGTCCTGACGGCGGCAGGATTTTCGACACTAGCGTTTCAGTTAGGTCGAATTCAGTCGCTGTCTGGAGGAGAATTCTAGCGGCCGGCTGCTCTAATCGGTAGTTTTCCGTGGTTTCTCCGATCAACACCAGGCGAATGCTGGAGCAGTACCCTACCAAACGGGCTACGGACCGCGCGCAATCTGTCCTTCCTCTTCCTTGTCCTATCCTCTCCCCTTACACACACACTTACACTAACATGTACTAACTACACTACCACATATTCCGGGAGACCGGTCGGGAGCTTAGAGCTTGTCCCGACTGGGGCGGTGCCCCGCAGGTGGGAGAGTCCTGGTTAGGGGGGAAACCCCACTAGCCGTCGGTAGGTCGGCGCCATATCTCGCCATCCAGCGGGGGAAGATCACCGCCATCTCCCGAGAAAAAAACATGCACTACACTAACGGGACTAATGACCATAGCAGTTGACGCGCCCGGAAACATGAATAAATCAATCAATCAATCAATGAAAAATCAATCAATCAACAAGTACCGGGAGACCGGTCGGGAGCTTAGTTTGTCGCAGCTAGTGTGGTGACACGCTGGTGGGAGATTTCGGCTAGCCGACGGTAGGTTGGCGCCAGATCTCACCATCAAATGGGGGCAGATCAACGCCAGCTCTCGAGGAGAAAACATGCACTGACTGGTACGGGACGCACCAGGAATCACTAATCAATCAATTAATATCACGTACCAGCGGGAGAACAAGACCACCTTCCGGAATATGACATGTACTACACTTACGAGCGTAAGGTCTTAATATTTGGGATAAGACGCGTCCGGAATCACTCACTCGAGGTGATGGGGATTTATGAAGGAGGGAGCCTTCAGACCCTGCCTTCTCTGTATTCCAAGTGGTCTTCACGGTATACAATTTTTTTTTAATACAAACAATACAAAAAATGCTATTTAAAGGAAGCACTGATTGACTCATATGTTAAGATATGAGCCACTCGTTTTGTGGCATGGGTGCAAACAAATGCGTTTTTAGAAGTGACAGTCACATGCCATCATTTCACCAGATCGCGTCAAATATATTCAGAGATAATGATCCAAGAAACCAATGTCAAGGTTACATGCTTCAGAGTACGATGTAAGTACATCACTTCAGTTCGTGCGTTATTTAAATTACCACTTACAGTTACCACGAAAATATTTAATACATGTATTTTACTACTACATGTTCCTCACTAAATTGCATGAATCATTGACGCGTCATTCGTTTCAAAATTCCGTTTTCTCGTTTCTCTCATTGAGGGAGGCATTGAACGTTCAAAGTGATAGATAAGTTCAAAGTGTGCATACGAGTATGTTCGAAATATCACATTGAATGTAAATTGAAATTGATTATCGCTTAAAACACCAGAAATCGTGTTCCACGAACTCTCGAATAAAGAAAATGTGAGTCCCGTAAATATATTTTTTATGTTTTCATAACAACTGTAACTTCTCTGACTTCGGAATACAGTGAAAGCGATGCCTACCCCAATCTCCGCGGAAGAAATAAAATTTCCAAGATTATCTGACGGAGGTATTTTCTTTACGGACTTTTCTGCTGAAGTTGAAAATTGAAATTTTCAAGTGTTTAGCGCTCAAGGCATTAAGGTTCCATGAAGTTAATAGTGCAAGTTCGTAATAAGAGATACGAAGTATTATTACTTCCAGTAAGAAACACATCGTTTTAGTTTTTGAATGACCAATTTTGATTTCCAGTAAAAGTACATGTTGATTAGTAACGTAATTTCCATAATGAAGCAATGCGATTTGTTTAAATATTGTCTTCAGCAAATAAAAATTCCATAATGGCATTCCTAACTTATTGAAGTATTCGATTATGTCTTTGCTACTTGCATCATTACACTTGAAATATCAATTTACGATATGAGTGGTAAAAGTGAAATTTTTTTGCGAGTAGGAAAAGTTGAAGCGCGAGACCCATAATGCAGATTAGCGTAATGCTGCGAGAAAAATAAAAACCCTTTAACAATGTGTGTCATACACTATTTTTTTCGCCCTTCCTGACATTCATTTTATTTTAGTAATTCAAGGATACAAATCACAATGTTACATTAAGGTCAGTGTTGCTATCAGACAAACGTTTTTTGTTTTCTTTGTTGAATGCACAGTTTTATCTGAACAATTGAGCATTGTCTCACTTTCAATACTAGTGAAATTGATCTTTTAGCACGTTGAGCAAGCCCTAAGAGAAACCTATTTTACTAGGGTCTGTCTAAAAAAATAATTTTGAACACTGTGCACGAAACATTGTTTCTCATGCTTCCGTGTTCGAAAAAATACGAATTGTGTGTGAAACATCGTGAAGTATCTTTCGCGCTCGATGTGTCAAGTGCGCGAGCTGATTCGCTGGTGTCTTTTGTCGCTCTAGCATACGTTTGGGCGACAAATTCGACTCACCTGTTTCGAGCACTTGTTACGTAATATACTATTTAATATTTTTTTAATAAAATGCAAATAGTTCTTTTAGAGCTTAAGAGAGTTGATAATTCCAGTATTCAATTTACTTCCTTTGGTATCGCAAGTTGTACAGATTAGTTTTAAAGGAGCATGTACAGTATCATTTTGAAGGTAAAAACGCATCAGCATGTTCTGTATATTTTCAGTTTTGTCTTCAGAAGCCTTCTTTTCCGGATTTTCTGTCGCAATGTACGTCTTTTCCAGAAATTACTTGAAAAATCTAACTTTTCCAACACACAAAGCACCGTCAGAAAACTCGGTTAATTTTCAGACCCATCAGCAAGTGGTAGAATAATCGTCAGGCGCAGGACACTTTGATTCAAGTTTGTCTCCTCTGTTTGTGTTCAAAACAATAGTTATCTTTTCCACAACTCTATGGATTAATAAATTTGTTGTTTACTTCGTTTGTGTCTGTACAAAGAAGATATTTCCCTTCTTTATATTAAGCACAGATTTGACTCACTACAGAACAAATTTCTGAATCTTTTGGGACTAATATGACTGCTAAGATTTAACAGAGCATTTCTCAGTAAAATGGTATGAGAAGATTGCGAGGAACGCACTGGTGTGTTTGGTTTTATGCCGAAAAAGACTATTTCTGTACATAATTCGACATCGTGAAAACATTTTGAAACTTTGCAAAAGATTTACTGAGTCAGACATACGAGTTCATTGGTATTTCCGACGTGTTAGCCTTTCTATCAAATAGCACGGCGATGACAGTTAAGCATTTTAAAACCTTTTCCTAAGATTTATAGATTACTAATTCTCAATGTTTTATCGTGTCGGACGGTTCATGTGCCTGTTATGTCTTGCTGTTCCATTGACCTTTTGGTACAGCCTGTGTTTCTTTTGTTTTGCATTCCAAACTTTTCTCATAAATAATAAATTATTTTGAACTATTCTTTTTTGCATTTTTTCACACTTCATATTTTACCAGAATTTTATCTTTACATCTTTTTTTATTGTGGTAGCAATTCATCTCTTCAGGAGGCTAAACTATTACTTCTATAACCAAGAGATGTTCTACTTATATTTGATTATTAAAATAATATTAAATAATACAATTATTTCAAAATTGATTACGCTTTGCCTGCTTTCTACTGGAAAATGTTTCTTCACTGAAGGTGAGTCCATTCCGGGACTATAAACACAAATATCACGTAAACTAACCACTTCGACAATACTAAAATGAAATTTCAAATACAAGAGTTCAATTTCTAAGTTTCTATTTCCGTTTCACGATTCGTATTTCTACTGAGCTTGAAGCTTGTTTTTTATATTATATATATATATATATATATATATATATATATATATATACATATACATATATAGGTTGTTTACGCTCATTTTCTTTTGTTTGTCTTTTGTTTACCTTTTGCCTGCGAACAACCCTCATATTTTCTGAAGAATTACGATTTTAATTAATAGAAGAACGAGACTGATACTTTTATTATTATGTTATAGCAAAACCAAAACCCACTTTGCATATCTTTTGAAAGAGACTGTCCAGAATGATTTTCGCGCTTCATAACACAACTGGAGGCGATCGCATTTCAACTCTTTCGGCAATAAAACTTCAAGGACCTCCCTCGCGAGCCAATTATGCAAGCTGTAATAAAATGGCAAGATGTTATGGAACCCCAAAAGTAGTCCAACAGATTATTTGCTATGACTCGGTATAAAAAGCTCCGCTATAAATTGATCTTCCTTATGTCGCACACTTTCTTGCTTTCATTTCTAAAATTGTGGCTATAGCTGACAAATGGGGATTCCGACCAAGACGACCGGTTCGCAAGAGGGTAAAAGTTTCTTCTATAAGAGTTTACGACTTGTGGTGGGAAATATACGACTTACGTGACCGGCGATTCCTCGCTGAAGAAGAGACAAAGAAACTGCGAAGACTTCATGTTTTTCAAGAAGATTTCAGATGGGCCGTGGTGGTAGAATCGGGTCAGGGAAGAAATGTGAATAAGGCACCATCGATTCGGGGAGAGAAGAAAGAAGGAAAGAAATAAATACTTTCTCAGCTGCAAATGTTGTCGAGCCGGTCTTCTCTGTTCACTTGGTAAGTGGTGGTAAATAAACAAGTTCAGGAAATATACGTCATATTTAGTTCGGAAAGGGGAGCTGAAATGGTTTCAAATTATTACAAAGAAAGCATCTGTTTTGCAACAAAATAAGTACGATTTTGAAATAAAATGTATACCTCCACAAAAGATCTTTGAGAGAAGCGAGTGTGAAGGCAAAATTTGGGGATCGGGTGGGCTGAGGACACAGGCAAAGAAAATTTAAAAAAATGGTGATCGTTTCTGATCCCCGATCACTTCCAGGTGAACGCCGGAGTAGCACCCTATCTAACGGGCTACAAGAGCGCGATCATCTCTTATCTTTCATCTACGCCCGGAATGGATCTCGCGCAGTATACATACAAAATAGAGAGATTGGATTATTTGCATTAATATTTCCGAATGTAATAATGAAATATTTGCAAACCTAGAATTATCTGAATCTTATACATCTGTAAATGCGAAATAATTGTTGTTATATATTAATCATATAGATAGTGATCAGTTTTTATTGCAAATACACATGACGGATTATATGCAAATACTCATGACGGATTTGTACGATTTAAAAGACGGCATAGACACAAAACCAAGTAAATTTGTTACTGGTTTACTGTACACTAGGGCTAGCCGTCCTAGGCATCTGTGTCTACGACGTAGCGTCTTCCGGAGAGTTGAGTAGATACTATAAGCTTTCACTGAAAATGCAAAAACGCACAATTCAGAGACTGGCTGTTCAAAGTTCGGTGCCACTATGTACAGTTATTTTCACTTTTAAAATATGGTTTATACTTTGCAGAATCTTTGCAAGGCCCAACTAGTTGTATCATAGCTTGGTAGATCAATAACATTGTAACTAGCGGAGTAGCACAACAGCTGAGAAAAGTTTTTTGCACATATAATCAATGTCATGCAATAATATTGACTGTTAATTAAAACCAATATTTATGTAATAATAAATTATAATTGTGTGTTGTATGCGATCTTATTTACTGTTTACGCAACATTACTAATTGTCCTTCTCGGATTCCATCACATCTAATAATTCCTCATCGGCTGCTAATACTTGTCAGGAGCTTTTCCGCTGCCTCGCTTTCCGGCAGATCCTAGGGTTAGAATTCCGATATTCATACATTCAACAATCTTCAGACCAATGTGATTAAGAGGGAATATAATCAATATCGAGTTTTCATTTTTCATAAATAAACTCTCTCTAGATTTCTTTTAGAATTTTCGAATCAGATGATAGTACACTTTTCCGCTGCCTCGCTTTCCGGCAGATCTTAGGGTTAGAGTTCCGACGGTGGCAAATTTTAAACTCTAACTACCTAACTAGCTCGACTTTAACAATTACATGGGGGAGAATTCCAGCGTCTGGCTGGTCAGTAGCTTTCTGAGCTTTCTTCAATCAACACCAGACGAATGCACTACCCTACCAAAAGGGCCACAGACTGCGCGTGATCTTTTATTCTTTGTCCTATCGTCAGTCATTACTTACACACACTTGCACGTACATGCTCTACCAGGCATGCCGCCTATCCGGAGGCTAGATGGGTAGAGCTTCACACAGCAGGGAAGAAGCAGGGGGAACCCCGTCATCTCCCGGAAAACACATGCACTATACTCACGGAATTAATGACCACAGATGTAGAGATGCGACAAAATGTCGAAGTTTTGTTTTTATAAAATTATCGATAGATTTAGCATCGATTTTTCGAAGTCGATATGTTTTTTAGGATCGTTCTATTGTGTTGAATGTTTTATGTGGTTATTTTATTTTTAATCGAAAAAGTGCCATCATAATTTAAAACCTGTAATGATTTTCCCGAAATTCATAACTTCAACATTTTTCAGACCAATGTGATCAAGAGGGAATATGATCAACATCGATTTTTCATTTTTGATAAATGAACCCCCTCTAAATTTTGAGTTATCGTATCAGATGATAGTGAACGTTTTTTCCTTGTCAATTTTTCACCGTGTTTTGCCAACTAAACGTCAAAAGAATAAATTCCACAACCTTCAAATTAATTTATCCATGGTTTAGCAGTCTTAAGAAAATCGTTGTTAAAAAACATCGATGGTTTTGGGGTGATGTTTCATTAACGTTCTTTTTTTTAACTTTGAACATCGATGTTTGGATACGTGGATGTTTCATCACGATGATGTTGCATCACTTCACAGAAGCTGACGCGCCTCAAAACACACACACACACACACACACACACACACACACACATACACATACACATACACATACACATACAAATACACATACACATACACATACACATACACATACACATACACATACACATACACATACACATACACATACACATACACATACACATACACATACACATACACATACACATACACATACACATACACATACACATACACATACACATACACACATACACATACACATACACACATACACATACACATACACACATACACACATACACATACACACATACACATACACACATACACATACACACATACACATACACACATACACATACACACATCAGTCCATCCAAATATCTCAAAAAATTTTCCTTTACGCGTAAATAATTATCCTGAAATTTATTTGTATATCTTTTAAACGTCTGCGACAAATCCCCAAATGTCCCTGAGCTTGCTGGGAGGAAACGAGGGCACTCCGCTGAGCCGCGCCAGGTGTGTCCCAGAGCCGCGGGAGGGAGGGGTGGGTCCGTTTCGTGCGAGGCGCCGGCGAGATGGAGCGATGAGCCAGTGGGAGGGTGGGGAGGGGTGGGGTGGGGTGGGGTGAGGTTGGGGTAATTGGGCGTCAGCGATATAATGGCGAGTTCCACGGAACCGACGGTCGTAAAACGGGAACGGCCTGGGCGGCGAGCGCCGGTGGTAGGTGGGGGTGGGGGTGGGGACTGGGTGGGGGAGGACGAAAGAGGGGGGCACGGGATGGGGTGGTGGGAGTGGGAGGTACGAAACGGGAACTGGCGGATTCACAGCAGAGGTGTGGCGAAGGAATGGATTCATCACCTTCGGTTCGATTAAGTCTTTTTGGTCTGGTTCTGTATCGCAGCGTGTGCTTCAATGTGATTGCTGTAACCTCACGATTATAAACATTTTCTTTAATTAATGAAAGCCGTTAAAGGTTTCGAAACATAACGAAGAATATTTGAAGTCAGTTTATAGAAACAGAGTATCAATAGTAGTAGAACCGCAGGCAATATGATTCACTATGAATCAAAAGATTTAAAAAAATAACTATCAATAGCGAATTTTTATATGAATGCTCAATATATAAATCTACTAAAAGAAAGGAAAATGCATAAAACGAGGATTGCGTTTCATTATTATTTGTAAATAAATGAGATAGAATTTCTCACAATAATTCTATATTTTTATTGCAAATTTCAAAATTAAAAAATTATTCCAAATTATAAATATGAATACTTCATGGGTTATCTGAATGATACGTAGAAAGTTTTAAAAATTCAACTATTCCTATCCTATTATTCCAAAAAACAACTTCACGTGAACTGATATTTTGAAAGTTTATCAATAATGTTTAAAGAAAACAGAAATGTGTACAACAGTTGACATTATAAGAGTCACTTGAAAGATATACAAAACATGACGTTACCTAGGGATTTGGTTGCCGTGGTGGATAGAAGACGGAAGAAATATATACGCCAGGGCCACTTGCACAAAGCCTTCTGAACAACTGACGGATTAAGCAAGAAAATGACTGTAACTCATATTCACATTAATTGCCATGCATATATTGACGAGTCCTCTAGGAAGCTGTGTATGGTTTCTGTTGGAAAATACGCATGTCCGTTTTTACATATATCCTATAGGTGGAGGTTTTGAATTGAACTCCGTAGGTAATTTGTGTAGACAATTCCACAATTTACGTGTTGAGAAAGAAATATTTAAGAGGAAACAAAATCGATTGCAGAACACAAAACGCAAAGCGTCAAAAATCACTTAAAACTCGCACAAGTAAAAAAACAATATTTCAGAAATCCAGCAACACGTTTTATTGAGCGTCCTGCTATTTCAGAAATCCAGTAAAATGCTTTTTATGCCCGAGCATAAATTTGTGTATATACATATATTGATTCTAACGATTTGTTCTGTATAAAATGTATACATGTGTCAGTTAAGGTATTAAATTAGCATGCCATTCCGAGTAGTGCTATCTCTCTGATAGCGTCAGTTAACTGTGTCAGAAGACAGGACCTTCGTTTGGTTGCGCAATTAATAACCGATGACTGTTAATTAGGAGCGAGCATAACAAATCATCTCAAAAATGTAATAGCTTTATCGATTTGTCTCCACAAGACAGATTGATTAGCATTAAATTTAGAAGGGCCCTCACAATTTTCCTTAAGAATTCTCAAAAGAAATGTTTTTGTCTGTTTTAAGCTGCCTACTGTAGTAAATTCCTATCCTTCTACGCAGACACAACATATTTGGACATCATTTTGTGTGGATTCATCAGATTGACGATAAATAAACTGAATTTTGAATCAAACATAAAACTTTTTAAAATATTTCTATCACCTTTTTCATGTAGCTTTCTCTGCTTGAGGATGGACCCTCCAACCCACTGCATTATTTCTTTGTATTATGAACTTGCCTCGTTAGTTTTATTTAGAACTTACACAAACACAAAAGTTTATCGAAGATCACCCACCAAAAATGCCGCGTCAAGCCAATGTAAATAGTATTAACGAACCGTGACTATTTCTCACGACAGGATTCAATATTTATATGTTGGTACATAGTAAAAAACGAAAGAAAGAACAAAATACCTTGAGGTTAGTCTGGAAATTAAGACATTTCCCGCCAGTTAAACAGGTCGATAACAGATACGGCATCTTCCACTTAACATTCAAGATCGTATCAATGCAAACGAGGTAGAGATGCTATGTTTAGAAGGAGACGCCTGAGGTATGAGCAACTGCAACGGAAGTGGCCGAGTGTGGTCAGTGTGGTTTTGTGGTTCACTTTCCAGGAGCTGCGCCAGGAATAGCTAACGCAGCCATTCGTAATTCTACCAATATCATGACCACTGATTTTGCAAACGATCCTACTTTATTTATTTACTTATTTATTTTACCCAAAAATTAATGTTTGAGAAGAAGAAAAGTTTTAAAGTGTCTGGGAGCAAAGAAAGGAAACTTCACAGTAGATGGTAGTCATAGAAAAAACAATAAACAAGTAAATTGTTTTATTAAAAACACGTTCTTTCATCCTAATACACAGGTCGTCTGAATTTCAACTTCTATTAATTTGTATTTTTTTAGCTGAATGCTGAAAGTTTAATATTGTCCTTTAAAATAAATTACTAGGAATTACTTTAGTGTAAAATATGTAGTATATAGATCCTCAACCGTTGGTAGAATAGCACTATTTTTTTTTTACTTTTTCAAATGTATAGATCATTAAATAGTTCAAAATACGCAGTAAACTAAAAAATAGCACACATATTTGCATTCGAAGAGTGTTATAATGTTTAATACTCTTTAGAGTATAATAGTGGTTAGGAACCTAAACAATTAACCTCTTCCACTACAGGCGTTATCAGAAATGGAATTGAATAATGTTTTATTGGTTAAACATTTGTTAATTTATTATTAACCATATATGCGAGCATGCACACTTCAATTCCATAAATATATGCATCTTAAATAATTCTTTATCATAGAAACCCACCTTCAACTGTAAAATATACATTGCTTCTTTCCTTAAAACAATCAAAAAATATTTAATCAAATAATATTTTATGATGTATTAGATTCACATAGCACTCTGATGTTATCCTCGCTCTTTGTCTTCCTTGACATATATGTATGATTATTTAGTTATGCACACTTATCACTGTAACCTCATGTGTCAGTATACAAAGTCAATTGTCTTGACTGTCAATGTCAGACAGCATTGGTGACTAGTCAAAACGAATAACAGATTTTTTGTACGGGCTATAAGTAAATTAAAAGCGTCCGGTTTTCCCAGGAATAAGCTCTTTAATCTGTTGAAACGTAGCATTAAATGTAATATCATCGAGTTTAAATAATTTCTGTCAGCTTCGTTTAAAATCACTGGCATAGCGAGAATAGTGATCAATAATAACAATACGAAGCTATAATTTCCTAAACAACTCAAACGCCAGAAGTAAGTACACTTGATCCCGTTCTTCTTACAATTTTCTCCTCAAATTTCAAGGAGAACCGAGCATTTCCTCCACTTGACGTTGATTTCTCGTTAGTAATTTCCAGAGATCGTCTGGCTGTCAAAACCAGTAGTATGCTGTGGGGGCAATCGATACCTGGTGTAATGACGAGCCAATTAGCGGCGGAGCACACATTACGGTTTATTATCTGCGAATGGCCTGCACCGGCGGAGAGTTTCTTGTAAGCGGCACCCCGCCCCGCCCCGCCACGCCACGCCTCGCCCTGCCCCGCCCGCACCGCCCCGCCCCTTCTGTGATGGCACAGTGGGCCACGCGCCCTCACATCTGAACACGAATTTTAATTCATTGATTGATTTTTTCGTGTTTCGCGCGTCAACTGCTTTGGTCATTAGTCCCGTTAGTGTAGTGCATGTATTTTTCCTCGGGAGATCTTCCCCCGCTGAACGGCGAGATCCGGCGCCGAACTACCGTCGGCTAGTGGGGTTTCCCCTTAACCAGGACACTCCCACCAGCGGGAACACGTTCTAAGCTCCCCACCAGTCTCCCGGAATATGTGGTAGTGTAGTGCAAGTTAGTGTAAGTGTGTGTGTAAGGGAAGAGAAAGGACAGATCGCGCGCGGTCCGTGACCCGTTTGCTAAGGTACTGCTCCGGCATTGGCCTGGTGTTGATCGGAGAAACCACGGAAAACTACCGATCAGAGCAGCCGGCCGCTAGAATTCTCCTCCAGACAGCGACTGAATTCGACCTAGCTGTAAAGCTAGTAGCGAAAATCCTGCTGCCGTCAGGACTCGAACCTAGGTCCTCCCGATCAGAGGCGCTGCCGTGATATCAGTTGATTAATTCATTGATTGATTAGTAATTCCGAGTATCTCGACTGCTATGATCATTAGTCCCGTACGTGTAGGGCGTGATTTTTATCGAGGGAAGAGGCGGTAGTCTTTCCGTGCTGGATGGCGAGATCCGGCGCCGACCTACGTCGACTTCAGAGTATTTTCCCCAACCAGGTATCTTCCACCAACGGATCACTGTCCCAGCCTGGGACAAGCTCTAAGCTTTGGATTTAAGTGGTAGTGAAGGGCATATGTGCGTGGAAGATGTGAGCATAGATCAAGGAAGAGGAAGAACATATCTCGCGCGGTCCGTGGCCCGTTTTTTAAGGTAGTGCTCCGGTATTCGCCTGGTGTTGTTCCGAGAGACCCCGGAAAACTACCGATCAGAGCAGCGGACCGCTAGAATTCTCCTCCAGACGGCGGCTGAACTTGACCTGACTATCCGGCTAGTATCGAAAAAGTGCCACCGTCAGGACTGAAGCCATAGGATCTCTCAGTCAGAGGCACTGTAGTGACATCAATGGGGTCGCTTAGGCGGGTTCAATATGTAACATAATTTATTTCTATATGCAAATGTATGATCATCAGACGTTAGTATCAACAGTTCACTACAATAAATCGACATATATTTAAAAAATAGTTGTTCATGAATACTATAATAACATAGTGCAGTGCGCCAGAAAAGTCTCTCCGCTGTAAACCGAAGCTGGGCCTCGGATTAAAAACTGCATTTATGTTGGCAGCAATCAGATCACTGGGAAACAAGTGAATGGGACAACACTTCTAGCATCTATTAAGATTGTGGTGAGTACACAATTCACGTTTTCAAGCCGCAGCTCTTACTGCAACATAATGATTGATTGATTGTTAGAGATTCCGGGCGCGTCAACTACTGAGATCATTAGTCTCGTAAGTTTAGTTTCATAAGTCTCATAAGTTTTTTTTTCCGGGAGGTGGCAGTGTTCTTGCTGGATGGCGAGATCCTGCGCCGTCCTACCGTCGGCTAGTGTCCTTTTCCCCAACCAGGTATCTCCCACCAGCGGGGCACCGCCCCAGCCGGGACAAGTTCTAAGTCCTTGATCGGTCTCCCAGAATATGTGGTAGTGTAGTGCATGTTAGTGTTAGTGTAAGTGTGTGTGTGTGTGTGTGTGTGTGTGTGTGTGTGTGTAAGGGGTGAGGATAGGACAAAGGAAGAGGAAGCAAAGATCACGCGCGGTCCGTGGCCCGTTTGTTGGGGTACTGCTCCGGCATTTGTCTGGTGTTGATCAGAGAAACCACGGAAAACTACCGACCAGAGCTTACTGCAACATAGTTGCAACATGTTGCACACAGCAAGGTGCCACAATGCGGAGAGAAATTCCAGGCACACTGTATAATACGAGTATATAGATTACAGTCGTTCTTTATATACCAAGAACATCATAAATATATTCTGGTCCACAATGTAACTCGTGAATCGCAAATATTTAGTGCCCGCGGCGCCTTCGGATTCTTGCTGTTGCGTGACGTCAGATATTTCATAAGCAGCAAAGCTCTGTGTATGATAGCTCTGTCGGTTTGAGCAGTGTGACAAGAAAAGGAACAGCACAATGAAATATTTACATTTTCAGACTCGAAATTTTCATTGTTTTTGGATTTTCCTGAGTTTCTGATTTTAAATGGACATCTCACTCGTGGTTTGAGGCTTCATAGTATTTTTTTATTTTCTGCGAGCATTCGAAAGAAGTAATATAGTTGTTACAAATTAATTGGTTACCATTTGTACTGTTTCATTCGAAAACAATAAATATGACTGTAACAAGTATTGTACTTCACCTTCTCGACCCATGACCCCATCTGGACCAGGTTTTTGTCCATTTACCCTTGATTCATTGGGCAAATACTGAGATGGCATTTTGTTTTGCTTCTGGACATAAATGTAGCTCCATTGTACTAACGTTTTCTTGAGCTCTCCTTTGGCTAGTCGTGGTAGCATTACGGCCGGTGTTTCCATGTGTTCTTATGCCGTGGTTGTTTCAGTGTCTATAGCGATGTTTTCTTTCAGGTCTACTGGGCCCATTCCAAGATTTGAGTTCGGATTGGATTATCCAATATTTTTCCAGATATTTGTGTTCCTCGAACTTTTATTATATCCTTGGGTCGTAAAATATTTTTTTCCTGGATAGTACGAGTATTAGTAACAAGCAACTTGAGTATACAGACTTCTATTCTGAATTATGCAGTGTATTCTTGCATTTGGCACTCTGATTTCAAGATTAGTTATCGTGCCTTATCTCTTACATCGAGCTATAGCTTTTGTGGTACCCTTTGTAAAATTACGTACTGCAGCAACTCCCTACTTAGTATTACAGGAGTTTATGACCCTTTTCTATACTAGCATTCTGGCATTAGTTCGCCACTTTCCAAACCTCACTGTAAATGAACGGTTCATAGAAGATTTTATGAGATTTTCTGGAAGAGGGAGTAGATGGCGCGGCAAGCGCCAAGCTTTATGGAGCTGTCGTTCTTAAAATCCTTCTCTGCAGGAATTTATATATAATATCGAGCATTTAATGTATTCTTGGATCATAAAATATTTTCCCCCGGATTGTACTATTATTAATTTCTTGTAACTTGAGGATTGAGTTAGATTTATTGCAAATTATGCAGAGTATTTGATACCCTGATTTCAAGATCAGTTTTCGTGCCAAATCTCTTACACCTCATAATTCCTCGCCAACAGTTTCGCCAGGCGCTCACGGCCTCTGCGGCACTGTGGGCCACGTGGGCGGGGCGGGGAGGGGGGCGGGGGGGGGAGGACTGACGGGTCCTGGGGAGAGAACTGGGGCGCCCCCCGCGGCGGTGGCTTAATTAATAGGTGCGCGCCGGCGGCGGCGAGACGGCGGAGTAGGCGGTGGGGGAGGAAGCAGAGGCGGTGGCGGCGAAGGCAGAGGAGGGAGCGGAGGCGGCGGCGGTGGCGGCGAGACGGCATAGAAAGCGGCAGCAGGGGCGAAGGCGATGGCGGGGGTGAGGGGGTGGCGACTGAGGTGGCGGCGGAGACGACGGTGGCGGGGGTGGAAGCGGTGGCGGCGGAGGCGGCGGAGGCGGCGGCGGCGGTGGAGACGATGGCGGAGGCGAGGGCGATGGCGGTGGCGGAAACGACGGCGGTGGCAGTGGCGGCGGGGGCAGAGAAGGAGGCGGTGGCAGTGGAGGCGGCAGTGGTGAGACGGGGGCGGCGGAGGTGGAGGCGCGGCGGCGGCGGCGGCGGCGGCGGCGGCGGCGGCGGCGGCGGCGAAGGCAGTGGCGGAGGCCGCGGCGGAGACGGTGACGGCAACGGAGACGGCGGCGGTGGAGTGGGTGGTGGAGGTGGTGGCGGAGGAAGAGGCGGCGGCGGAGGTGGCGGCGGTGGTGGAGGCGGTGGAGGCGGTGGCGGAGGCGGAAACGGCGGCGGCGGTGGTGGAGGCGGAGGCGGAGGCTACGGGGGCGGAGGATGCGCCCCGCTGCGGCGAGCGGTCGCTGGGGGCGTGGCTCCTTGGCGGTGGCGCCGGGCAAGAGGTGCGGTGGGGGGAGGGGGAAGGGCGCCGGCGCCTCCTACCTGCAGCGGGGGCGGGCACCGAGGCCCCACGGGCGCTCAAACGCCGCCGCCGCCGCCGCAACTGCCCCCGATGCCGCGCGGTCAAACGCCCCCGCCGCCGACGCCCTTCTCGCCGCACCCTTGCGGACCAACTAGGTCGAATTCAGTCGCTGTCTGGAGGACAATTCTAGCGGCCGGCTGCTCTGATCGGTAGTTTTCCGTGGTTTCTCCGAATGCCGGAGCAGTACCCTACCAAACGGGCCACGGACCGCGCGCGATCTGTCCTTCCTCCTCCTCGTCCTATCCTCTCCCCTTACACACACACTAACATGCACTAAATATTCCAGGAGACCGGTCGGGAGCTTAGAGTTTGTCCCGGCTGGGGCGGTGCCCCGTTGGTGGGAGAGTCCTGGTTCGGGGGAAACCCCACTAGCCGACGGTAGGTCGGCGCCGGATCTCGCCATTCAACGGGGGAAGAACACCGCCATCTCCCGAGAGAAAACGTGCTCTACACTAACGGGACTAATGACCGAAGCAGTTGACGCGCCCGGAAACACGAAAAAATCAATCAATCAACCTTGCGGCCACGCCGGCGCCCTGGCGCAGTTTCCGCGGCCATCCCCTCTGCGCACACGATGGCGTTTCCCGGGCTGCCCCGCCCCTGCCGCTGGTCACGTCTCCTTCGTACATTTTTGCCTACGCTTTCTCAGCTAACATACCCCCGTCATCCCTGGCGCCCCTCCCTCCCATTCACCCCATCAACTACATCTCTTCCCTGACTGCATCAACTCATGTCACCGCAGTGCCCCCGACCGGAAGGTCCTACTTCCTGACGGTGTCCTGACGGTGGCAGGATTTTTGACACTAGTTTTTCTGCTAGGTCGAATTCAGTCGCTGTCTGGAGGAGAATTCTAGCGACCGGCTGCTCTGATGTGTAGTTTTCCGTGATTTCTCCTATCAACACCAGGCGAATGCAGAACCCTAACAAACGGGCCATGGACCTCGCGCGATCTGTCCTTCCTCTTCCTTGTCCTATCCTCTTACATTATTTTCACACATCTTAACTTACATGCAACATTTCTACTACACATCTCGGGAGATCAGTTAGGAGCTTAAAGCATATCGGCGGTGCCCCGCTGGTGGGAGAATTCTGGTTGGAGAAATCCTGCAAGCCGATGTGTAAGGTCGGCGCCAGATCTCGCCATTCAAAGAGGAAGATCCTGCAATTAAACATACAACACACTTACGGAACTAACGATTAGAGCAACTAACGCACCCGAATACTCCTATCTATCAATCATGAAGCGTTCCCGAGTAATAATACTTCTTGCAAATTAAAGTAAATGCTACTAATTACGCCCATTAAAATTTAACCAAAAGAAGTGATGTCATGTATTCAGTCATTCGACCTCTACATCTGTCTGCAAATTTGTGTATCCCTTATTCACGAACACGTTCACTCGATTTACTTTGAAATTGGTTTGAAGTAATTAAAAATATTGTATGAGCAAGAACTTTTTATTTCGATTCAGGATATATGTTTTTAATACTTTCATTTGATGTAATATGTTTTAACGATAGAAATATTTATGTTTTTTGAAGCTGATAAAGAATTTCAGATGGTGCAACTCGACGAGGATCTTGAAGAGGTTGGTGCTTGATGACAGACTCAGACGATCAGTCTAGGAAGAGCCTGCTCAAACACAGGCAGTTCATTGAGGGGCCATCCATAAATTATGTAACGAATATTTGGAGAATTTTGAATACCCCCTCCCCCTTGTAACACAGCCGTAACGCGCGTTTGAACCCCCCTCCCCGAATCCTCTCCATCGCTTGTGACCCCCATTTACCAGAAGTAAAAATAAATTATATCACATTAAAAATAATTTGTATTCATTTTATCCGTGTTATATTTTAAAATTTATTATAATAAGTCATAATTAATTGTGGGTGCTGACTACATCTAACAATAAGATTGGGAACAAGTATTACGTGAAAGAAGATCGCAAAGACGCGAAAACGTCTGCCAATAAATCGGGCAGAGGTCATAGTGGCTTACTCTCTCCGGCCTCTTTGTGTGTGGGAAGGCCACCTGGTGTGGCTTTTTCGAGCTGTGCTAAGTGATTGGCGCCCAATTCGTAAGATTGGATCGTACTTGATTAGCCAAATCAACGCCTTAGAAGAAATTTCTCAACAATAGGGGACAGTTTTGATGGGTAACAGCTGCCAATGAAATGTTTAGCTAAGCGCCAGCTACAAGCAGGCAGTGTTGTTTTTTTCGAACGCGAATTACTTAATGTTTCATTATCATAGGGAGTACCATGATGCACTGGAAATTTTTCTGGAGTGGTATTTAATTAGAATATTCCGCGAATAATGATACCTTCCGAAGAGGTTTATGATGTACCAAATATTAATTTTCATAATTAAATACCCACATTTAGTACACGATCCCTCGTATTACGTGTATATCATAGCTTATGAATCACCAGTAGAGAAATGGTAAAAAAATTGAAAAGAAAAACCGAAAACTTTCTTAAGTCACTTCATGGTGATTGGGGCAAACCAGTGTATTATCAAACGCTATTGGTGTTCATTGTATGAATGAAATTGTGGGTGTAAATTATTACAACCTACGTGAAAAACACACGAACAGCTCCAACACTTTTATGCACTACACTCCCACACATGTCGGGAGACCAGTCGGGAGCTTAGAGCTTCTCCCGGCTGGAGCGGTGCCCCGCTGGTGGGAGAGTCCTAGTTAGGGGGAAACCCCACTAGCCGACGGTAGGTCGGCGCCGGATCTCACCATCCAGCGGGGGAAGATCACCACCATCTCCCGAGGTAAAAACATGTCCTACACTTACGGGTCTAATGGCCTAAGCTGTTGACGCGCCCGGAATCACTATCAACCAACTAACCAACCAATACAAAGCTTCTCACCGGCATCTAACCGCGGCAACGTTGCGTCATCGACGCAGACCGCAACAGGAGGGGCGGCTCTCCCATGAAAGTTCCTTCGAAGAGAAGCGGGAGGCGCGGCACTATAAACACGAGGGATCATCTCTGCTGCCCCGAGTGACACTGGGCCACGCCCCCTCGCGGCCACCGTGGGGGAAGGGTGGCGCGGAGCGGCCCGAGGGGGTGGACAGGTGCACGGCTCTGGCTAGCGCCACCCCCGGAGCCCTCGGGTCCTCTCGCCTCACCCCACCCCGCCTGTCTGGCGGGCCCCAGCAACAGATTTCCTTCTCATTAGCTTATCCACTTTTTATTTATTTATTTATTTATTTATTTATTTATTTATTTATTTATTTATTTATTTATTTATTTATTTATTTATTTATTTATTTATTTATTTATTTATTTATTTATTTATTTATGTATTTATGTATTTATGTATTTATGTATTTATGTATTTATGTATTTATGTATTTATGTATTTATGTATTTATGTATTTATGTATTTATGTATATTTATTTATTTATTTATTTATTTATTTATTTATTTATTTATTTATTTATTTATTTATTTATTTATTTATTTATTTATTTATTTATTATCATCCACGCCTCACGACAAGGCAGACATGTGGGAGCTGACTTATTCTCTTCACCGTACTTACTTGGCCTACCTGAGTTCTTTCGTTCGTCACACAGCTATAGAAAGTGGGCAGCTACAGGTCTATTTTTGCTCTGCTGGGTATCGAACCCCTGATAGAACCGCAGAAAACTAGCCATGAGGAACCCGAAAGTCTTTTTTGTCCATGAGCAACCCGAAGGGTCGTTATTTTGATATTCATGTAAATGTAGTTGATTTCAAACAAAATTAAAGTATTAAAAATGCGCAAAAGCTTTTGGAGACTAAGTACGTTATTAGTTAAAAAGTAATTTGGATTAATTTGAATTAAAATATATGTATCTTTTAATACGTCATCATGCTCATTTTATGGAACATCCTACACCGAAACTTGTGTTTTGGAGGAATCTCGGCGTTGAAAGTTTGTTGCAAAACGATGAAATGAAATGGGAGGAGCAGATCTATAACTACGTAAAAGCCCGCGGGCGACATCCGCCTCCACACCCCGTCACGGCCACCGGTGGCGGCGAGGGCGAGGGCGAACCCTTTGGGGGAGGACAGGTGCACGGCCGGCGGCGCCAGCTCCCACGAGCGCTCTCGAGGGGCCACGCCCTCCACCTACGCCCCCATCCCCACCCCTGCACCCACACGCCATGGACTGGGGCAACCGCGAGGCGGCGTCTGCCTTTGCGCTCCGCGCCCGCCACCCTCTCCCCGCCCGCTTCCCTCCAACTGGACTGGCTCAGAGGCAGCATTGCTGCTAACCAGAAGGTCCTAGAGGTCGCTTTTCAACATTTAGGTCAAATAGCGACCACTTTCATTTTTAAACAGTAGGGGAAATGCAGAGAGAACACGTATGGAGAGTACAAACATCCATGCAAGAGGCGGGATTCGAACCCGCAATCCTCTGGTCAGAGACCGCTAGTGCACTACTGCCTTAACGATTTCGGCCATCAGATCGGCTTGTCCTACTGTTTGAGTTCAGACAACGGTGGATTTTCTGCACTACAGAACCGGCAGCGTATAAGCGACTGAAATTTCTCTCCCCACGTGCTGTGGTGTCACGTGACCTGCTCTGAAGCAATCAGCTTGAGAGGATTTGTTAACTTCCTCACAGCCAATGTTCAGTGTTGCCGCTCATCTGACTCACACGTAGTTGCGGAGGCGATAAGGTTCGGCTGTGGCGAAAGTTTTCAACATGATATCAACACGTGTCGTCGCCTGTCAGTAAGTGTTAACACGTTCACTGTCCTGTGATCCATATGTGGTTCACAAGACATAACACTTGATGGTTTTGCTACGCCCGTGAATCACATGTGGTTCAAAGACGTTCACTATTTTTATGGCAAACCTTTCCATTGAACTCCCTGTAACTGCACAGATTTTGGCGTGGACTTACTCGGACGATCGTAGAATTTAGAAATGCACCAAGACGTGCGTAAAAATTTTTTTATTTTTGAGAATATTACAGTAAAATTTTCTTACAGCCGGGAAGGTTTGAACGTGGAGAGATATTTTAATGTTCTCATAGGATCAGGGAACGTGTTAATGTTTTGAGATTTCATTGATCTGGCATGAAGGTGAAGCCAAGTGTGTATTAATGTATGGCAACAGCGCATCGAATTGTCACAGTCGCTTATATACTGCCATTACTGTAGCTAAATAGATGACTCGGATTTAACTGCTGTCTGAAGAATTCTATGGGTCGGCTGGTCTGATCGGTATATTTCCATGGTTTCTCCGATTAATGCCAGGCAAATGCGGGAGCAGGACTCAAACAAATTGTCTCAGATCCCTCGCAATGTTCCGTTCGTAATCCTTATCTCCATATACCCATTTCACTCACACTTCCTACATGCAAAACACTTTTACTTAGGTTTAGTGCTCAATAAAGAGTTTTCGGCTTGTCGCAGCTAAGCGGTGCTCCGCTGTACCAGGAGTGAAATTCTCCCCGCAAGCCGACATGTTGGTTGTCTCCAGATCTCATCATTCAATGTGGGAGAAATACCGCCACTTTCACAGATAAAACATTTACTACACTAACGGGACTACTATCAGATGACGCGCCCATAAACATCAATCAATTAATCAATCACTCTCTGCCACTACCTGGCCCCATCTCACCTTCGCTCCCGCCTCCCTCTCAATCCACTACTTCACGTTTCACCGTCTGGCTCTACCCTTACGTTCGGTTCACGTCGTCTTTACCTTCGTCCCCCTACCTCTCTATCCACTACTTCACGTTTTGCCGTCTGGCTCTACCCTTACGTTCGGTTCACGTCGTCTTTACCTTCGTCCCCCTCCCTCTCTATCCACTACTTCACGTTTCACCGTCTGGCTCTTCCCTTACGTTCGGTTCACGTCGTCTTTACCTTCGTCCCCCTCCCTCTCTATCCACTACTTCACGTTTCACCGTCTGGCTCTACCCTTACGTTCGGTTCACGTCGTCTTTACCTTCGTCCCCCTACCTCTCTATCCTCTACTACACGTTTCGCCGTCTGGCTCTACCCTTACGTTCGGTTCACGTCGTCTTTACCTTCGTCCCCCTACCTCTCTATCCACTACTTCACGTTTCACCGTCTGGCGTTTTCGTCGTCTTCACCTTCGTCCCCCTGTTTCGGGCTCTACCCTTACGTTCGGTTCACGTCGTCTTTACCTTCGTCCCCCTACCTCTCTATCCACTACTTCACGTTTCGCCGTCTGGCTCTACCCTTACGTTCGGTTCCGTCGTCTTTACCTTCGTCCCCCTACCTCTCTATCCACTACTTCACGTTTCGCCGTCTGGCTCTACCCTTACGTTCGGTTCACGTCGTCTTTACCTTCGTCCCCCTCCCTCTCTATCCACTACTTCACGTTTCACCGTCTGGCTCTACCCTTACGTTCGGTTCACGTCGTCTTTACCTTCGTCCCCCTACCTCTCTATCCTCTACTACACGTTTCGCCGTCTGGCTCTACCCTTACGTTCGGTTCACGTCGTCTTTACCTTCGTCCCCCTACCTCTCTATCCACTACTTCACGTTTCGCCGTCTGGCTCTACCCTTACGTTCGGTTCACGTCGTCTTTACCTTCGTCCCCCTACCTCTCTATCCACTACTTCACGTTTCATCGTCTGGCTCTTCCCTTACGTTTGGTTCACGTCGTCTTCACCTTCGTCCCGCCCCAACCTACACACCCTCCCATCTCCTCGCGGATCCATCGTCTAGTGGCTCCCTCTTTTATGCCCCCCTCCCTCTCCCACGTCCCGCCCAGTCCACCTTCTCGCGGATCCACCGCGTGCCCTTGATCTTCCCTGCCCCGCCCCCGCCCCGCCTTCGACTTGGCTCCAGCGCCATCTCTACACGATTCCGAAATGTTTCCGCCCTCTACCCTTGCATCTCGCCCACACTCGTTCGCCGCCACCGCCTTCTAAACGTGTGGGGGCGGATAAGGGGGCGGAGCCGTGGTAGAAGGAACTCCAGGAATGCCGCAGGGTATATTTTTTTGACCTTTCGTGGGAATCTCGAACAGGGGCACTTGCCCGGGGTGATCTCACCACCCATCTTTTACCTATCCACTATCTTGCCTAATATTTTTTTCTTTGTGTGTGGTATACGGAGAAAGTTTGTAATGGCCTAAAAAATTGATTTCGAAATTTGGGTGGATCTTTATGTTTTGAGGGTGTCTGATTCGCAGAAAGTGTTTAATCGAATTTTGTGAAACTGGAAGCCTGTTTTACGCACATAATAAAATAGTTTTCTTTTTGTTCTGTTTTTTCACCACCGTCTCAGATTCTGCTGGCAGTAGTTTTAGGAGAGCGTTGAGGGCTACACTAAACGAAATGCGTACTACACTTACCTGTTTTTTTTATGGCAACAATAATTTGTGAATATAGGCGTATTTTGGTAATCTTTTCACAAATATTTTCTTCACCATGCCAGGCGTTGTAATATATTATAAATTAAATTAGTGTCAAAGATCTTCTACAGTTCGCACTCATGTTACTAGTTTCAATGCACGTCTGTCGTATTAATATTTTAATATTGTTGCGATGTCATTCTTATTTCGTAGGCGCAGAGGGAAAGGAGCAGGGATGTACTTCCATATCTTTATTCCTTGCCAGGTATTTGAACTGGTATTCTTTTTCTGCCATCCGTTGAAGGAAGAATGGTAGTGTAATTTTGGTGGGTGAATGACGATGCCAAATAAATGATTAAGGATCAATGATGTTCAGATGTGTTGCATGGGAGAATGATAAAGCCAACCATGTATTGACTTCGTCAAAACACCCGTGTCTTACAGCAGACTCTAATTGGAAGCATATCTCTTCACGTTCATTGACGCAGATTTGAGTCACTAATATTGATCCAAACACTTGTCCGGTAATATTTCAAAATTGATATAAAATGGATTATGCGGTGATAATCTTCATATAAACACTTGTGTTAGTAAACGCATTACGACATGAAAGATTGACGAGGACCGATTCATAGAAGTTCAAATCAAAAATACAAATGAATATACATCCAGGAGCAGAAGTGTCTGATCTGAATAGAGTGTCTACATCCAAGGAAAATTTGCGCATAACAATGGAAATTGTACCGTCGGAAAGAGAATGTTACCATCACTGCCAACTAAAGGAGCTGAGAGTTCATGACCTTTTCAGAGTTTTACATCATCACTCCCTGCACAAAATTCCAGGAAACAAAAGGCTGCCTAGAGTGTGCAAATAGCACATGCACGGCTCGATCAAAGGAATTATTTCCAAAGTGATGTATCTACATAAAACTCATTTTATGGGGAAGGAAAAATATCCAGCCGATCCGGTGGCCGAGATCGCTAAGTCAGAAGTGTTGTAGTGATCTCGGACCGAAGGGTCGCGGATTCGAGTCCCGCCTCGGGCATCGTATTTGTGTTCGTCCTTTCACCCCTTATCATCACCATTTCGTTTCATCTTCATAGTTGCCATTCCGTTAACTCCAATAGTGGTCGCTAATGACCTAGATATTGATGCGCCCTTAAAAAAATATCCAAAATCGGTCTTTGAGTACAAAGTTAGTTTCAACGTTCATTGAACGTCATTTCTATGTCGTTCGCCTAAATCCGTTTTAAATAACAAACCGGTTTTTTATGTCAAAACGTTTAACATACGACCAACGCAATTTTTAAATGCAATTTTTGGTAACGTTTTAAAATATATTGATAAATAAAACTACAAAACAACGGAAGTGGTGATACGTCAATTTGGTAAGTAAAATTACCTGAGTGACTCCCACTCCATTCCACCGCACCACCCATCATCTTGGCCCCACCTAGGGGATGGGGTGCGGCAAAGGGTTGAAATCGCCGCCGGCTGGCCCGCCCCAACCACCCGCTCTCAGATTCGCCGGGGGCCTGCCGGCGCCGGCGGCGGGCCTGAGCGCGGCCCCCGGCGCCGCCCCCGGGGGCCGTGGGAGCGGCGGCGGCGGCGGCGGCGGCGAGACCGCAGCCCCACCCCCGGAGGGAGATGGAGGGGGTGGGCCGGGGCCGCCAATAAATTGTAATCAGCGCACGGGGCGGCCACGACGGCGCCGCTTACCGCGGAATGCGCGCGTGGGAGAATACGCCACCGCCGCCGCCGCCGCCGCCGCCGCCGCCGCCGCCGCCACCGCCGCAGCCTCCGTCGCCGCCCGCGGGGCGCTCTTTAATTGGGCGGGCGCCCGCGGGCGGCGCCAGCAGCTCCTCCCCCCGGCCCGCTGCGCCCGTTCGCACACACGTCGACACAACCGACCCACACAGACGCGCGTCCGTGCGCTCGCGCGCGCTCACGGCCCCGGGTAATGACACGGCGCTAAACGCGGGTCGGTGCGCACCCTGCAATTTGCGCCCGGGCGCCCTCCGCCCCCGCCCCGCGCCGCGTAAGCGACGGGGCCCGCCTCCCGGCCCTTGTGGGACGCCAGCTCCCACCGGCCGCTCACGTACGGGCGCCGGGTATCACTGGCATCTGGAAGGCGGTGGATGTGGCGTAATTCAACAATAACGGCAAGGGAATGGGCATCATGGAGTTGGATGATGTAAATACTGTACAAACGTATACGTGAGAAAGAGAGAGGGAGCGAAGGGAGGGCGAGGGAGGCAAGAGGAGACTCGAAGGAAACGAAGGAAGCGAACGGCGGGAGATGGAATGAATTTTGAGAGGAGTGCGAGATGGAGTGCGAGGAGTGCGCGAGAGGGAGTGCGAAGGAGTGCGAGAGGAGTGGGTGAGTATGCGAAGGGAGTGCGGAAGGGAGTGCGAGAGGAGTGAAGCGAGAGAAAGTACGAGAGAGTGCGAGAGGGCCGAGAAGTGCGTGTGAGAGGGGAGTGCGAGTAACGGAGGAGTCACGAGAAGTGCGAGAGATTGAGGGAGTGCGAGAGGAGTGCGAGAGTGCGGAGAGTGCGAAGAGGAGAGAGGGAGTGCGAGAGGGAGTGCAGTGCGAGAGGGAGTGGAGGGAGGCGGGTGCGAGAGGGAGTGCGAGAGGGAGAGGGGTGCGAGAGGGAGTGCGAGAGGAGGGAGAGCGAGAGGGAGGGCGAGAGGGAGAGCCAAAGGGAGAGCGAGAGGGAGAGCGAGAGGGAGAGCGAGAGGGAGAGCGAGAGGGAGAGCGAGAGGGGGAGCGAGAGGGAGAGCGAGAGGGAGAGCGAGAGGGAGAGCGAGAGGGAGAGCGAGAGGGAGAGCGAGAGGGAGAGCGAGAGGGAGAGCGAGAGGTTCCAAATATTTTCGTGCGGTATAATCCTATAATCCATTTGGGGTCCACTCTCTGGTCCTTGTGAGACACCAGCAATTTTAAGCATATTATTGCATTATATGGGTGCCTTGTTCTGCGAATGAATTTCTGCACCTGTGTTCTCTTCCCGGTCTTAGTGAGACGCCATGTCCCACCGCCCGGACAAACCACCAAACAGACATCGCAAACGTCGAGAGGGTATCGCAGCCATCTGGAAGGCAATGGATGTCAGTGTAATTCAAATAATGGCGGCAATGGAATGGGCATTCATGTAGTTTGTTGATGTAGATACAGTTCAACGTTTGTAACGTGAATACGTGAGAAAAAGAGAAAGAGGGGGAGGGGAGAGAGAAACAAAAATCAAATAACAGTGTTTAGAGCAGGGGTGACCAACTTCCATGATCTCAAAGGCCACAACTAAAATCTTTCATTTAGTTTCAGGCCATATTTTCATTAATGGGGAGGGGATGGAGTCATGATATCAGGCCGTACCATACATAACGCACTGAAACACATTGGAATGATTTTGAATTTTTGAATTTACTAGAAAAAGTCTTCAGCCTATTTGTACATTAAAGGGAATGTTCACCCCGGCAGGGCGCTTGAAATAGGCGCATAATGTTCTCGTCCGTCATGGATGAAAGGAACTTTTGACTATCAACCTTTCACGGGCCACAATAAATGGCACAGCGGCCCACCAGTGGCCCACAGGCCGTCATTTCGGCAACCCTGGTTTAGATTCTTTTCTTATAGTTCAACCCTCCAACCGATATTAAGCATATTGCCCCCGTAGTGGGGTTCACGATGGCGTAGGTCGTCGTGGTCTCTGGTGGAGTGTCGTAGACGACCACCCGGACCCTGAGTCTCGCGGCGCCACGCACGTCGTTAGCCTGAAGGTGCAGGCAGTGAGAAGACGATGCTCCTGGTAGTCGAGGTCGCCCGGCTACCCACCAGTTGAGCCTATTGCGCGTCGACCTTTGGGCAGGATCGGGCGAAGGATGCTTCCCGGAGAACTCCGGATCCCACTTTAAAGTCCGGCGGGAAACCAGATACCACCCGTCAGGTTGCCCAGGTTCCGGCGTTACCCATGTTGATAGCTGGCGGTAAGCAATGGGCAGACGGGATGGGGTTCCGAGCCGCCTGGACCCTAGTTCAGATGGCCCCCAGTTGGGCTCCCGGATTCGTCGTGGCAGTAGCCCGGTACTTTGAGCATAAAGGAGGGAACTTCCCGGCGCATATGAGTGGCACATTGTTTTGACTCCGGTACTAGCCTAGACAGCTAGGAGCTCAGAGCTAGAAGGGCGCCCCGACCCAGGCATTGTGTGGGGAGGTTACCGCAAGGATCAACTGCACTCTGGCGGGACCCAGTTACCAGCGCAAAGGCGTACTTGTGCGTCTGCATGGAGTGAGTTTAGGGGCTAATGCCCATGAACCCACTCCGGGGTAAATCTCACCAGGTAATGGACAAGTGCGTGATAGGCGCACGGCATGCAATTACATTAAGCATATTGCATAATATGGGCTTTTCGCGATCACTTTTTTGCTCTCCTGACTTCCTCCATACCCTTGTGGGACGCCAGACCTCCTCCGCCCCTCACGTACGGACCCTTCAAACACCGAGAAGGTATCACTGACATTTGGAAGACGGTGGTTGTCGGTGCCATTCAAATAACATGGCAACAATCGAGTAGGCATTCATGAAGATGGATGTAGACCCAACGCAACGTTTGTAACTTGAATATGAGGAAGCGATTTTTTTCTTTTTAATCCAGTTTTCAATATGTTCGTGTAATAAGATTTTAATGAACGTTATTGCGTATATTTCATACTTTGGGGGACTTGTGAAACACCAGTTCCCACCGTCCCCTACCGAACGGCCTCTGGCAACAGAGAGCGGTATCACGGCCATCTGGAAGGCAATGGATGTCTATGTAATCTATATAAGAATGGCGGAAATAGAACGTCATTTATGAAGTTTGGTAATGTAGCAGGGGTGGATCTAGAGACCAATTTTGGGAGGGGAAATTCAATATGTTTTGGTCGAAAGCGTCATATTACACATTTTGTAAAATGTAACAGGCTTAGCTCATGATGCAATGCTATTCTATTCGTTTTAATGATTATCCGCAAATAGTTGTGCTTGAGAGTTTCGTGACAAGTTAAAATTAATTGTTACTGAAAACTTTTTAGGGGAGGAGGGGAATTTCCCTCATTTTCCTCTCCATGAATCCGCGCCGGAATGTAGACATATTTGAACGCCCTTAATTCAGATCGGAACGAGAGAAGAAAAAAGTAAATACTCGTATTGCGCGTATTCTTTGTCTACTACATCCTGCTTACATTCACGTACTTACGGGATGCCTCCCTCTTCCATAAAAACTACAAAAGCTCAGCAGGAGATTCATTGACACCTGAAAAGGGGAGTAAGTTGGGAGAGACTAATTCAAAACGGGCTGCTTTCTAGGCTTATGACGCGAGCATTCAAGAAAATGGCTGATGTAGACACTGCGAATAGTTCTTAACGCACATCTGAGAGAAAAGAAATAATCGCCGAGTGGAATATTTTTACATAACGAGATTCTCATGATCAATTCTGAGTATATTGCAGTCTTAATGCGCTTCGTTCCGTGAACCTCTTTCTGCGCCGAGTCGCACATTGGTACCTTCCATGAGGCATCTATGGGATGCCAGATAACTCCATCCGTTCACATAAGAACTCAAGGAACACCGATCAACCGACGATTACTGACATCGGGAGGAGAGTGTAAAGCATCTTGAGAAAGCTGGTGTAAATGAAGTTATATTGGAGCAGTAGAGAAAGTGTTCGGGTATGTGGATGATTCAGACACAATTGAACGTTTTTAATAAATTTGAGAAGCCAAAGAAAAAAATGAAGTTTCAAATACATTCAAGGAGTTTCTTACAATCGAATTTCGTTTTCAATTGAAGGCGTTAACTATAAAATTTCAAATTGCTTGATTTTTCCACGTTTTTATACAATTATATTTTATAACTTTTTACTGAAATACCATCTATTTTTATGCAATAAATCAATACGTATCTATAAGATTAACGTTTGTTTAGTCAGTAAATTCATTAGTTTCTTGCGTCGCCGAGACCGAATCAAACAAATGAGAGCGTTTAAAATAACCGTATCTCCCAACAGGGTGAGTGGGTTTTTGATGATTTCGAAAGCATCAATTACTATGATCATTACTCTCTTAAGTGCAGTGTATATTATCTTTCGTCGTCGTCGTCGGTGGTAGTGATAGTAGTAGTGGTGGTGGTGGTGGCGACGGCGGTGTTCTTTCGCCCATTGGAGCGGGAGATGGGGCGCTGGTATACACGTCGGCTTACAATAAGTTCCCCTCAACTGATAACCAACGCGGTGGCGCAGTGCATCAACTGATGTCTGCAGTGCCTCTGACCGCGAGGTCGTAGGGTTCCACTCCCAAAACTGCCAGGGCTTTCGACACTAGCTACGCTGTCTCAAGGAGAATTCTAGCGGCCGACTGCTCTGATCGGTAGTTTTCCGTGGTTTCTCCGATCAGTACCACGCGAATACCGGAGCAGTACCCTAACAAACGGGCCACGAACCACGTGCGATCTTTCCTTCCTCTTCCTTGTTCTATCCTCACCTCTTACACACACATTAACATGTACTACACTACCACACATGCCGAAAGACCGGTCGGGAACTTAGAACGTGTCCCGGCTGGGGCGGTGCCCCGCTGGTGGGAGAGTCCTGATTGGGGCAAAACTCACAAGTCGACGGTAGGTCGGCGCCGGATCTCGCCATCCATTGGGAGAGGATCACCGCCACCTCCCGATTAAAAAACACGCACTACACTTACGGGACCAATGGCCTCGTGAGTTGACGCGCCCGGAATCAGTAATGAACCAAACCTCTCCAGATACCCCCGCCAGCGAGGCTCGGGAGCAAAGTCGGGTGAAGCTCTTAGTTTACTCCACTGATCCCGCGACCTGGCCAACTCCCTGCAGAGGGAGCGGAGCCAGTCGCGGCCAGCGTCCGGTGGCGGCGCATGGGCGCCGGGCGTCCTGCTGTTCGGCGGTAGCTCCCCGCTGACAGTTGCGCGCGCGCGCCGCCGGGGGCGGGGGCGCGGCGGGGCGCCCGCGAGCGGGGGCGGTGTACGGTTTCCAGGCCGACAGCTCCGGCTTGAAGGCGGATGGCCCGCGGCGGGTCGGACGCCTCCGGTGACGGACGTGTTGAGTGATTCTCCACACGGAGCCGTCACGTCGCCCCGGCCAGTGTGTGGGTTGTGTGTGTGTGAGAGAGAGACAGAGAGAGAGGTAGTAGACGGGCTACCGGCTGCCAGAATGCGTAACGCTCACGAAGTGGTGATTTTAAAGCTGAGTTCAGTTAGTTCCAGCAAGTGGACTGCAGGAGCAACAAGGCTGTTGAACTATTGTATAACTCACAAAATGGTTTTCTCTAAAGTTGCACTGCTCAAAACAAGCCATTCCAAATACTCTTGTTTACCAATTCAGTTAATTAAATGAGTTAGTTTCTTAAGTTAATTAATTAATTAATTGTTTAAGTTAATTAAGTTAATTACCACTTTCATTAATTAACAAAAAGAGTCTTTCTGAAAACTGAAATAAGATAGTATTGTATTTATATATTATTCGGTTACATCGTTAAGTCCGTTGACACTTTGTCAGATGTGACGCTGTTATCCAATCGGGAACGTGAACGTTTAAGCTTTTGATTGGACGACAGCGTCACAGCTAACGAAGTGTCTAAGGACTTAATGATTCAATCGAACTATTGTACATTTATTTATATATAAAAAATGCTATTCATCTTGCAACACGTGAGTAGCAAATATGTCATTGAGTGCCGCCTCTTCTTTCAACCTTGTCGTCTGACATCAGCTGTGTCGTGAGCAAGGCCTTACTGAGAATGAGAATTCAGTCAATGTGCGCGAAATAGCACAATGGAATATTTACATTTTTCAGTCAAAATCGAAACTCGTTAATTGACTTTTTTTCGAGTTTGTGGGTATCAAACAAAATTAATGATACCTCTCACATGACTGGAGGATGCATACTTTTCTTTCAAATTCTGCGCATTTTGGAATTTAGTAATATAGACTCTCCTGCTGACAGTGGAAGAGAATTGTTGTATTAATGCGCGTTATATTAACCTGCGTTCACTGTGTCACCAATTAACATTTCTATATCGTCGGATTGGAAGAAAACAGTCACACTTGTAATGTTTTGCTATTGTAAAGCATTCTTTAAAAATTTTATGACCAAATCTGTTCTAAATGATATTTATTCTCAATTCGTCTAGAATAGAGCAAAGATATTTTTTACGTCACTTCTTCAAAGTTCATTGTTCTACACTCACGACTGGCTTCTTTCAAGCCGGTGATGTGCCTTCTGAAGTTTTTAAAGTTTTTTAAATGACTTTTTGTAGTCCGTACCACACTGGAACATCCGCCATAATTGCTGAAGAATTATGATATATCCATGCAGTCAAAGAAAAAGTGCATTTGCGAAATCATCCATTTTTAATTATCATCTAAACTGAAGAGATAATTATTGCTGCCGTGTAGTATTCTACAAAACTTTATACAATTTCGCTAATCGTGAAGATAATTTCAAGACCAGAGTGTTTACTTTCTCTCCTTATTGCCCTTCATTCACAATCTCCTTCTATTCATCAAACTTTATTGGTAGAATGTCGTAGGTAATGAGAGTCGCGAAACGAAGAGAGAATTTCTGTGGAAATTAGGAACGCTCTGTATCAGAACCAATAACTAAAGAAACAAAGCTTATTATTGTTACGTTTCTAGGTGGTGAATTAAAAGTCTCGTATTATTTTAACAAAAGCGTTTATTTTGTTTCTTAACACAATCACTGAAAACACTTGATTATTTATTTACACTACACTTCTCTTGATTATTTATTTACACTACTCTTCTCTTACACACTCGCACAGTCCTAAGCACTGGCCACAGTTCACTGCACTGATCACAGTTCGATTCACTGGTCACAGTTCACGTCACCGACCACAGTACGATGCACTGACCACGGTTCACGTCACTGAACACAATCACTGCACTGCTATTCACCGCGATGCACACACTTCACTGTTCAGCTTTCACTGCGGACTCAAGACTGACTCGCGGTCGCCGGCCGCCGCGTATTTATACTCGGTGAGTACCGTCGGGAACTTTCCGGGCCCCGCGAACGTTCTGGAATAATCTACTGCGGGAACCGCCGGCAGATGACGCAACCCGCGCTCACAGGCAGCTCGTGGTGGCGCCGGCAGATGACGCAATCCGCGCGTTCAGGTAGTTCGTGGTGGTGCCGGCCGGTGACGCAATATTCGTTACATTATAGTCAAAAAATGGATAAAATAAGAGATAACTTTATACATACATACACCGATTGGAGTATAACAGTTAAATGCTATTGATGCTAATTTCATGAACGGAATAGTCTTTGTAAATGTTACTCATACATTTATTGCCATATTTTGACCAATTTTGCATTTCTATATGAGCTGAGTCTCGATATCTGTAATCTCAAAAAAACGAAAAAAACTATTTTGAATAATATTCCAGAAGTTAGAGAATTTCAAAAATCGAATTGTGTCTGAGTTATCGAATTTTTACGATAGTTATTTTTTCTCTCCGAAAATTCAGAAATAGATACTAGATGTTAAAATTAATAAAGGGCGTGTGACTCAAAGAAAGGAATGAATTTAGATTTAATCTTTGTTTTGATTCTTATATTCTTGAAAATAAGGCTATTAGTGGACAAGCTGTGTGATTCCCAGACAGGATACCGTCAGAGTACGTGAACTTCTGACTGTTAAAAATGGTCTAACATCAATAAAGTGTGATGGGAATGTTCTGTTGATATATTTTGAATATTAGTACAGCAATTGTGTGTTTCTCGTGTACAAAGGTGTTTAAAACTGATTAAGAAGTTTCATTATTTTGTTTATTTATGTACTTATTTCTTTGATTTTTAGGTCAATCCAATAACCACGGACATTTCATTTTCATGCTGTTTTCATATCCCGCATCTAAAAGCGTGAGGCAAAATTCGAGTTATTCAATATTTGAAGTTTCCTTTTTCCTTGCGGAACACGCGGTCAATCTCTCGGGTGATCGAAATGGTCTTCCGTTCGTAGTGTGTCAGAAATTTTTGGGAACATCATAGTTCTCAGAACCTCTCTATAACTGTTCTCGGATCTAACAGCCAGTTTGTGCAAATAGGATATATGCTGACGTCACCAGAAGAAACTCAATCAAGCCGTTGTATCGCAACGTACCACAGGCTGGAGTGTTTTAGTGCAATTTACAAATGATACGTTTTTAATATATACCATTTTATTGTTCTTGATAAACATTGTAGTTCAATAAAGTTTTAAAATTACGATTTTAGTAAATGTCTGTAATGTGTGTTTGTGCCTGAAACGCCCAATAGTCAGTTTGTGAATTAAGATGAGCTAAAATTGAAATGATGTATTTGAGAGATCACTGCGTGTGTTCGAATACGTTTTACTAGCGCGTATGACGGAGGGTTAAAAGAAAGTATATATAATGAGAATAAGTACAGGAGTGAGTAAAATTAAAGATATTAAGATCAAGAACGCATGTGATGTGACATTGGAAAATTTCCAAAGATGCAGCAATTCCAACATGTCATATGTCGACCAATTGGCAATTTCGTAGAGCTCAAGTTAGGTCACAATAGCTGTTATAATATCTTACCATTGAGAAATGTATAATATTTCATCGGAAAAATTAATGTTATTATCAGATTAGAGTTACCTTTGCTGTTAGCATCTGAATGAATTTAGTTCAACAACGAGGCTTTGCAACTAATTTCAGATTCATTCAACGGTTGTTCATAAACGTTTCTTTGGAGTGGATTTCTGGAGATAATATTTTGTTTTTATCAATATGGAGGTTCATAAACAGTTCACACTTTTACTTTTCTTGAAAATTCAGACATTTAGCTTAATAGTATACACTATCAAACTAGACGTCTGATAGTACTAGCGTAAGAAAGGGAATTTTTCAGTGCCTTATCTCTTGGGTCATCGTTGCATTTTCTACATTACAATGTCATCTGCAATATCTTTTCTGAATGCCTTTTGCCCACACATCGTTTGAATATCTCCTGGACCGTTTTCTTTTTCCTTTGTTCAAACTCTTGTGGTCGAGGTTTCCAATGCTTATCCGCAATGTTCAAGCCATCGCTATCCTATTCCGTCAATTGTATGAATTATCTCAGTGCCTTTAATCCTATTTGTTTATTTTTTTTTACATTCCATCTTGAATTCGATTAGAAACTCACACCTAACACTGTTAACCCTGTTAATCTAATTGTTATCTCGTCAACTTTTCCAAACATCTGTTATATATATATATATATATATATATATATATATATATATATATATATATATATATATATAATAAGTTTTTTTTATTTCCAAAGAATATTAATAAGTTGTGTATAGTTTATGTCTTTTATTGAGAACTTGTATCGTAAGTGTATCTAAGGTCTGTGTTTGTGCATTGTCATGGATCGTAGAATGAGGAAGCGAAGTGAAATGCAATGTAATGTTATGAAGAATTGTGAAGTGTAGTGCAGTATAATGCAGAGTGGTGCTGTAAGAGTTACAAGGTTAACATATTTGGATTTTAAAGTAATTTTATATAAGAAGTTCATCTTAATATTATTATTATTACAAATTAATTGCAACTTTATACAGTAGTAAGGAACCCATCTTCAAATGCAATGCTTGTTTATTACAGTGATCAACCAACATGTTTCGGAAAACCTATCAAACTTTTCCAGTTTTCCAATTTTATCTCTAAGTTTGTGCAAATATTGTGAGTAATGTTAAATAATCACATTAATTTTCTAAATGATGCGTAAGAGAAGATATGATGCCTGATATTCAATATTTTTCTTCAGGGTATATAAACACTTTAATATTAAACTTCTCTCTAGTTTTAACATTGCATCAATAAGCACTTCACAAAAAATTTTTACAGTGAATGTATTTTTAAAATGACTAACCGAAAAAACTGTCAAACGTGTCCCCTCTTAGTCCTACTTTTTCTTTCTTGATTATTTTTATTGGTTCCTTAATATTAATTGATTCATTGTTCCCTTGCGTTTAGTTACCGTTTTGACAGCGTTCGATTGTCTCTCTTCTTCTCGAGAGCTGTCCCTTTCGTGAACATCCTTTGTCCTCGAGGGGCCATTTCCACGCGCTGTGACATCACACAATGGACAGAAACGCTACACAATATGGGCAAATTTCTCGGCATTGCTTGTATACTTGGATTTTTGTAACCTGGTATATGAGGGTAGTATCTCCAAGATGGAATATCTTTTTTGCTTCATTTTATATGTTTATATTTGCAATCTGTTACATCAGAACAATAGGCAATTTTTTTGTCTGAGTATTACATTGGCATGTGAAGGAACTGGGAATTCACAGTCCTTCATGGATTAATTTTTAGTAGTGAATAAATAAATAGTAAACACTATAAATTTAACATCATAAGACACATATGATAAAGACAGAAACACAACGCACAATATATAAATACATTTACATTTTGGCAATCGTGAACATAATTATGTTTTAACAAAATAAAATAATTCCTAGCTATTTGAATTAATTACATTATAATTTTCTACAGTAGTACAATATGCATCTTGCAGTTAATGATTGAACCTATTTAAGAGATCCAGAGGATGAAATCTACACAATCTTCTGAAGTCGGCTATTGTCGAGTAAGTTTAATGCTAGATAATTTGGATGATTTTCTAAGCGCTTATAATATTTTTGGAAACTGAATTGGACTTCTTGGTATATTGTGGGTATATGTAAGTCATTGTGCAATGTTTTATTTGAAACAAACCACGGAGCATTGACAAGCAATCTTAATATTTTTTATTGAAATGGAATATGGCACGACTTTTTGCGTCGTTCTCGGCCCTGCTGCAAGATGTCGCATGATCATGACCGTATCAAGCAGCGCTACAGATCAAGCGTCTCTAGCGGCAGGACTGAGAATGACTGAAAAAGCCGTGCCATATTCCATCTTGGAGATACTACCCTCAGATGCCTCATTAGAAAACCCTAAGTATAAATGGTCACACTTTAACTTTTACCTTCACGCATCTGAATAACAATTTCATTCCCAAATAGAATATGGTACAAAAAATAATTTTCTTGTTACTAGAGTTTAACCTGATCATTTGAAGCAAATGGACAAATCCACGCTATGATTTCAGTTTAAAATGAGAAAGATAATAAAAATTAACCAAAAGCCGTCTAGAAAATGAAATAAATATCACAATAATTTAAAAAATTTATGAAGTAATTTTATAGACGGGAGTTGTAAAAATATCTACAATCGATCGGAGAGCAAAGCTAGATTCAACAAACCTGAATTTCTAGGATTATTAAATAAATACAGGAACATTTTTTTCGCTTAGTTGTCAGATGATCCTTGTGTTTCCAATTTCTAAATGTAAGTTCAAATTACATGTTGGAGTCGTGCAAGTGAATGGTAAAAATAATTGAAGATGTGAAAATTATTTTGTTCCCTCCCGAAAGAGATACGAGTAATTTACACATAATACACAGCAACAGCAAAATGATAGTAATAATAATAATAATAATAATAATAATAATAATAATAATAATAATAATAATAATAATAATAATGTTTCTACCGATAGAGAACAATTATATGAGACAGCTCTAAGTCGAGAAGAATATATTGGTTAACCTAATGAAGAAGTGGCATATGGGTCGTTCAAGAATTGCTCTTGTCATCTCTACCTCTTCGGTAGACGCTTGTTACCACTAACTGTGAATGTGGCAAAGACCTATACTTTCTCCGTATTCCTTAGTAGCTGTTGCGCTCGGAAATAAATCAGCCCTTTAATTTCTCTTCCAGGGGCTTTATAGATAGGACCGCGCCTGTAACTTCGAGCTCTGTCAGATAATTTCTTGTTTTCGGAAAAACGCTGGATCATCCGGTTCTCAAGCTCCTGGAAATACTAAATAATCAATGAATCATTGAAATCCGATGGCAAATTGGAATATCGCTATAAATAGTCGGCCCGATTAAAGTGAGTGTCGCGCCCATAGATCTACGTGACTATTCTTTCACACACACACACACACACACGCACACACACACGCGCGCGCGCGCACACACACACACACACACACACACACACACACACACAATCCCACTTATTGAGAATCCAGTCGAAAGCTAAAAGTTGCCACGGCTGGAGCAGTGCTTCCCTGGGGGAGAGACCTGGAGAGCGAAATCCCGCCACGATCTATTTGTTGCGCTGAATCTCATGCCCTAATGGCGAGGAACACCATCCTCACCGGCTATATCTACAGAACTAATCATCATACCAGGTGGCCTGCCTGAATGTATCAATATTTTTTCTCTTTCAGAGAACTTACAGCAGCTTGTAACTGTGTCGCCTGTCTGGTAACTTCTCTCTTGTGGGGGGAAACGGCTCTCAAGCTTATGGAAACACTAAATAATCAATCAATCAATTAATCAATCATGGGAAGGAGGATATAGGCAATGCCTGGTTGCCCCCGACTCTCGTCTTAGCCACGCTGCCGCTTGCAGAGTTCCATATAAGAAGAGATTTCCGAGTAAACAATAATAATTCTGTTCAAAATAATCAATCAATCATTCAATCAATCAATCATAAGAAAGAGGATATAGGCAATGCCTGGATGCCCCCGACCATCCTCTCAGCCACGCTGCCGCTTGCAGCGTTTCATGTAACAAGAAATTTATGAATAAACAATAATTTGTTCCAAATAATCAATCAATCAATCAATCATGGGAAGGAGGATATAGGCAATACCTGGGTGCTCCCGACTATCGTCTTTGCCACGCTGCCGCTTGTAGCGTTCCATGTTACAAGAGATTTCTGAATAAACAAAAATAATTCTGTTCAAAATAATCAATCAATCAATCAGAGGATATAGGCAATGCCTGGATATCACCAACTATCCTCTTAGCCACACTGCCACTTGCAGCGTTCCATGTAAAAAGAGATTTATGAATAAACAATAATAATTCTGTTCAAATCAATCAATGATTGAGATCCGAAGGATGAGTCCCCTTGTAGGAGGTTGTGCCGCGTGCAGAGCGTGTCGCGTCCACTGCGCTGTGCGGGGCGGAGCGGCGCGGGGCGGCGCGGGGCGGCGCGGGGCGGCGAGGGCGGCGTCTCCGCGGTGTTGTAATTTCGGCGCTCTCCGCCCTCGGCGGGGGGCCGGCACGCGGCGCGGGACATTCCTCGGGGGCGGCGCGGGGGCGGGGCGGTCGGGGGCGGCGCCTCGCAGGTGTCCCCGCCGCCGCCGCCGACGACCACGGACGCCTCCGCCCGTGCGTCGTCAAACCGGCGACGGCGGGAGCGGTGGTGGGGGTGGTGGAGGTGGTGATGAAAGTAGTGGTGGTGGTTGTAGCGGTGATGATAGCGGCGTCATTGACGGAAAGGATGGGGCGGGGTTTGCGGGGACGGGGAGGGCGATGGAGGCAGTGGGGTGGCAGGGGCGGCGAGGGCGGCGAGGGCGGCGAGGGCGGCGAGGGCGGCGAGGGCGGCGAGGGCGGCGAGGGCGGCGAGGGCGGCGAGGGCGGCGAGGGCGGCGAGGGCGGCGAGGGCGGCGAGGGCGGCGGGGGCGGCGAGGGCGGCGAGGGCGGCGAGGGCGGCGAGGGCGGCGAGGGCGGCGAGGGCGGCGAGGGCGGCGAGGGCGGCGAGGGCGGCGAGGGCAGCGAGGGCGGCGAGGGCGGCGAGGGCGGCGAGGGCGGCGAGGGCGGCGAGGGCGGCGAGGGCGGCGAGGGCGGCGAGGGCGGCGAGGGCGGCGAGGGCAGCGAGGGCGGCGAGGGCGGCGAGGGCGGCGAGGGCGGCGAGGGCGGCGAGGGCGGCGAGGGCGAGGGCGAGGGCGGCGAGGGCGGCGAGGGCGGCGAGGGCGGCGAGGGCGGCGAGGGCGGCGAGGGCGGCGAGGGCGGCGAGGGCGGCGAGGGCGGCGGAGGGCGGCGAGGGCGGCGAGGGCGGCGAGGGCGGCGAGGGCGGCGAGGCGGCGAGGGCGGCGAGGGCGGCGTGGGCTGCGAGGGCGGCGAGGGCGGCGAGGGCGGCGAGGGCGGCGAGGGCGGCGAGGGCGGCGAGGGCGGCGAGGGCGGCGAGGGCGGCGAGGGCGGCGAGGGCGGCGAGGGCGGCGAGGGCGGCGAGGGCGGCGAGGGCGGCGAGGGCGGCGAGGGCGGCGAGGGCGGGAGGGCGGCGAGGGCGGCGAGGGCGGCGAGGGCGGCGAGGGCGGCGAGGGCGGCGAGGGCGGCGAGGGCGGCGAGGGCGGCGAGGGCGGCGAGGGCGGCGAGGGCGGCGAGGGCGGCGGGGCGGCGAGGGCGGCGAGGGCGGCGAGGGCGGCGAGGGCGGCGAGGGCGGCGAGGGCGGCGAGGGCGGCGAGGGCGGCGAGGGCGGCGAGGGCGGCGAGGGCGGCGAGGGCGGCGAGGGCGGCGAGGGCGGCGAGGGCGGCGAGGGCGGCGAGGGCGGCGAGGGCGGCGAGGGCGGCAACGGTGACTGGGTACAGGTGGCGGGGTCGGCTTGGGCATCGAGGAGATGGCGGCGAGGGCGGTGGCGTCGACGCTGTTGCATATGAATGAGAGGCGGGGAGGCGGGCGGTCGTGACCGCTGCCGCCCCCGTCCCCGCCCCCGCCGGAGACACCCGCGTCCCTCGCCCACGCTCCGCGCCGCCCATCGCCGCCGCCGCCGCCGCCGCCATCTAAGCAGCTGTGGGCGAAATGCGGATCTGAATGAAGTCTCCCTCGAAATGGTTTATGTTAACGAGGCACTGCGAAGACGTTTCATTCAAGATGGGATAATTTGGATTATTGAGTAAAGCGAAAAATGTTTGTTGTCGAAATTCGTAACTAAACTAATGTTTAGTAATGGAAATAATAGAAGAAAGAAGATTATTATTGATTCGACTGAACTTAAAGAACGATAGAAGTCGATTTTGGGATGGGGTCCTGCAGGTAACAGGAGAAAATGGTTGGAAATGGTATGGAGTTTGCATGGTGAGTGTGGAGTTTACGACATTTGTATCATAGAAATGGATTTGAGGCGTTGTTTTGTTGTACATTTTTATTTCTTCAGAAGTAATAAAAACTTACGAAAAAACCTCAAATCCGTTTCTAAAAGGAGAAGAGTTTGTCCGTGAATGACAACCTTCAGTATCGATGATTACAATATGAAGCTAAAATGAATAGTTAGGAAAACGGAACGAATTAAGATGCAGAAAATTGTAGTTGTTTTTTGGTTGAGAAAAGTTATTGTATTATAGTGTATTCTTGCAAATTCTTAGTAAAAAAATGTATGTACGAGTAGATATCAATCGAATTTTTTAAGAAAGCATTGCAATAATTTATGTCAGAAACAGATCTCCAAGAAACAACCAAATCGATAATTCTCAGAATACACTTCACTGAAATTGTTTTAACGTGTTGAAGAATACCAAGTCAGAGAGTCTCAACAGCATAAAATTGTTATGGTTTAAAGAAATTTTAAACTCATTAAGGAATGCTCAGTTTATACACAAATTAATGTATAAACTTGCTCATGCAATGCAAAGTTCTTCACTTCAAAACTAGCTATAAATTATGTTAATTCTTTTGTTGACGCACAGTGATATGTTTTACAAGTTGCAGTTCTCCCTGAAACGTCAAACACAATTTTTGACTTCGTTGTTAGTAAGTAAATAAATAAATAAATAAAAAGACGTCCCGATAATTGTACTGATAGCTACACTGTCAGAAAGTACATTAAATTTAATGTAGATTTAATGTAAGACTGTAAATTAATAGTATATACCTTGTACATTAAAAGGTGATTAATGTACTTGTACATTACATTTAATGCGTAAATTAAAATCAATGTAATTTAATATATGACGGTACATGAAAATCAATGTACCTTGTACATTAAGGGAATATTAACTTACTTGTACATTAAATTTAATGCTTTAATTAAAATCAATGTAGATTTAATGTATATTAGTATATGAAACGTAGTAACATAAAAACTGTTTAAAAACTTTAAAATATTTCCTTCCATTATTTAAACTAACGTATAATAAATTTAAAATATACTTTTTGTTTGCGCTTTATATTTTACTATGTACAATAAATTATCATTTTTCTACAAAACCATTCAGTTTAAAATTGTATTTGAACATACAATATTCGCAGTCCTGCTGTGTTTTTGCAACGTTTGCCAGCAGTCGGGTCTCGTCGGCTTGTCTAAGCCCGCCTAGGGAATTCCGAACGCTTTCTGTCCCTTTCAGGCAAGACAAAGGCTGACGGGTCTTGCCTAATTCAGGTACTCAGTGTTTCGCTTTCATTCGTATTCTGAAGCGTTGCAGTCGTGTTCTTACATGGTAGAGCAATATCAGTCTTTTCTAAAACGGGTGTAAAATCAAAAAAAGTCATAATTTTCTTTGATGAAAACGTGTGAAACGTATAAATGTTATTACTGGGAGCGGTAGCTCAGTGCATTAACTGATGTCACTGCAGCGCCTCTGATCGGCAGGTCCAAGGTTCGAGTTCTGTCGGCGGCAGGATTTTCGACACTAGCTTTTCAGCTAGGTCGAATTCTGTCGCTGTCTGGAGAATTCTAGCAGCCGGCTGCTCTCATCGGTAGTTTTCCGTGGTTTCTCTGGTCAACACCAGGCGAATGCCGGAGCAGTACCCTACCAAACGGGCCACGGACCGCGCGCGATCTGTCCTTCCTCTTCCTTGTCCTATCCTCTCCCCTTACACACACTAACACACTACACTACCACATATTCCGGGAGACCGGTCGGGAGCTTAGAGTCCCTGCCGGCGGCCCGCCGGTGGTGAGGAAGTCCTGGTTAGGGGGAAACCCCAGCGACGGTGTGGTCGGCGCCGGATCTCGCCATCCAGCGGGAGAAGATCACCGCCATCTCCCGAGAAAAAAACATGCACTACACTAACGGGACTAATGACCAAAGTAGTTGACGCGCCCGGAAACACGAAAAAATCAATCAATCAATCAACTCTGATTTTAGTGCATCTCTGAATAGGGCAACCAATTCCAGAAAGCTTTAGTTAGAACGAAACAAGAGAAACTGTCTTTCCTCTTGAAGATTTATGGAAGAAGCAGGTAAATTATAATTAAATATTTTGTTTTGAAATGAAGAAAACAAATTTAATTCTTCCATTGACTTGTACGTCTGTTTTACGTTCCTCCACAAGCTGCTGCAATGAAAACATTTTGATAGCTAGTCGTTGTTCAAAGAACATTCAGCATGCATAATCTTATATCACTCATATCGAGTGACAACAATTTGAACGCAAATCCACATGTAAGATATGCTGCTCAGTTGCTAACGTATTTGGACAAATCTATTGACATTGCGATTGAGCAAATTCAATTCTTAGAAATTAATGCATAAGTAGGTGTTTGAAGGAGCGCAACATGCCGAACATAAAGGTTTATAAACCTGAATAATTTTAACAGCAGTACTTTTGAGAGCCCCCTAATACCTTTGCAACTAGTTTGGGACAGTGGCTTTAATACAGAAGTTGTTTAGAAGAATCCACCACCACCTTTTCGCGCTATTAAAATTTACTCTCTGTCTATTCGATTAGTACTGATGTGTCAGTGATATTTTTTCTTAAACACATATTTCAAATATTTTATAACTTCTCCAAATGAGCTTTTGCCGGAATGTACCAAGCAGGGAACGGATACATTACTGCAGGACGCAATACCTAAAAAATTAATGTGACACTTTTAGTACTTAATGCTAACAGCTTTAAAGAAAATATACATTTTTATAATGGCTAATTTGTGGTTGTTTTGATGTGATCCCTTCGGGTTGTTTTGAATGGAGCATCAATCATAAAAAAATGTATGGAGATATTTTCACCAAAAAATATCATTCTTTGTGCACGAAATTATAGTATTCCAAAGCAGAATGAATCAGATCATTTAATAAGCGCAAAAGTACAAAAATAATTTTGAACATGACAGTTAAATCTGTAAACTGTAGTACCAAACTCTTGCTTAACAATCAATGTAAATACAAACTATGTATTTAAGTAGGTCGTTAAACTGTAGGTTAAAAATAATTTTGGCCAATTTTTCGAACCAAATACCCCACAGTGAACTGTAAAAGACGAAACAGGCAGTGGCAAACACCATCATTGTGGAGGAAGCTTCAAAATTAGTATATTTACTTCCTTTTCACCTCAGCGAATGGAAAGCTTTGCCCAGTTTTCCAGGGTTTCGTCCATCTGTGTGACGTCATGACATGAAGACAATTTGTGAGGCATTCCCCGGGATTTGCGTGCAACAGTGCGTTGTCAGAAAGTTGTTTATTTTTCCTGCTTCTTCTTCAGCTTTGCGCATTAGCCTAAACGGTCCGTATTTTTCCCCGAAAAGAAAAATGTTTTGTAAATGTCATATGCGAAGGTGGCGATACGCTGTTTGGGAAATTTACTGTAATTTCCTGTGAATAGTTCCTCTCCCGGCTACTTTTAAGGTAGTTGACTGGGAGAGGATAACGTAATTGGCGGAGGCTACCACCTGTGGCGCTATCCTTAGAGATATGGGACCCGCGTACGAGCTTACAAAATCCAACTTCTCGGATACAAATACGGCTGGTGGTAGATTTTCTAGCACGAAATTCTAAATACACTTACATTACCTTACGCTTGTGGCGTGGAAAAGAAGTCGGACCGGTGTCCGAATAAATCGCATTACTACAGTAATGAGCAGTTCTTACGAGATCGCATGTTCTATCTACAACACTGTTTGCATATTAGTAGAGTCCCTAGATTTAGACAGTAGAGCATTTCTTTACGCTTCCGATTTCACCATTTTATATCTAGTTGTCGGAGAAGTTTGAATGGTATGTGTTGGAATACACCAAACTACTCCAAACCATTATTAATTCACTCGAGATTCTCTTTGTCGAAATGCCGTCAAGTGTTATCATTTATCTGGAATGGTACTTCGCGGTGCTATTGTGTGAGGTGATATTAAATGAGAACCTAAATTCAGTAAGTCAGGGTCAGAGAGTTCGAGTCACACAACCTGCCATTCAGATAGCGCTTCTCTGTGAGTCTATGTACTATGAACTTAGTAGCTGAGACCGTCATCTGGCGGACAAAGCGTGATTCAGAGCGTAATGGAAACGTCCAGACGCTACAAGGGATACTCACAAGACTAACTTACTTGAAAAATTCTCTAGTCCTGTTCCAAGGATAGGCTTCGAGTTTACCCACATGTGTTCCGTTTACAATAATAAGTAAGTAAACCACTTTTGGTAAAATAGCTGAAAACTTCGTCTCCTGCTTATCGGACAACGGTTGAAAACCCGGGTAATGTAAAATATGCGGCAAGTTTCTTTCCATGTCCCTCGTCTCTTCTTCTATCATTTCTGTAAAAAATTTCGTCATAAAACTATCACCCATTCATTCAACAATTACTTCTATACATTTGACAACAACAAAGTCTATACATTTCACCATTACTAATACTGCAATTTTCGAGTGGCCACTACAGGATCAAATTTGAGGATTGGAAATAAATTAATAAAAAATACAACAAAACCGAAAATTGACCAATTTTAGACTAGGAATGTATTGAGAAAGAGTTATACCAGTCGTCTATTGAGTTTCACTCAACAAATTTAGTACCGTAGCCAAAGAACTTTACGAAAATTTCAAAAAGGTTCCTGTGTCCACTACTTGTGCTTTTACCCTATTGCGTAGAAAGGTGTACTGCAAGAGGGGGGGTGCGGGGAGAGGTAGGCGTGCATATGTGGGCGTGGTGAGCTTGAGCGAAGGGCGTGCCCTTCGTGGGGGAACGCGTGTTGCACTATCTGAACACGCCGCCCCACGCCCTCGTCTGATAGCCGGCCGGCCATATTGCGCGCACGGCGGCGGCGGCGGCGGCGGCGGAGGCGGCGACTGCGCCGTGATCGCGCCTAATGAAGCACCGCTGCAATAAATTCCACGGGCGTTTGAACAGCGGAAACGAGACCCCGGCCCCACCTACAACCTTCTTCTGTAGCTGGGAAGACCAACAAGTGGTGGGCATCAAGTGTTCCTACAATCTTGAACAGCACTTGAAGGTTGTTGGTATGTTAGTACCATCGATCCAAATGTGCAATCATTGTCATATGAAAAGAAAAATAAATGTTTTGCCAATTTATTCTTCTAATTTTCGTGAAATGTTTCTCAAATCTCTTCTTTCATCTTCATTCAAAAGTTTCGCAACTCTCTTCTTCCATCTTCTACCAAACGTTTCGCAAATTTCTTCTTTCGTCTTCATCCAAATGCTTCGTTAATATTTCCGTCTTTAAACGTTCCGCATATCTCTTCTCCCGTCTACAATAAATGTTTCGCAAATCTCTTTTTTCGTCATCAGTCAAATGTTTTGCAAATCTCTTCTTTCGTCTTCAAATGTTTCGTAAAAATTTCCGTCTTCAAATGTTTCGTATATCTCTTCTCCTGTCTTTAATAAATATTTTTCGAAGTTTTTCTTTCAGATTCAAACCCCCATAGACCATTATATTCTCAGCTCCTTAACATAAGCATATTCATTCCTCTTCTTAATCAAGATTCAAATTTAATCAACTATTATGTCAGAGTTCAAACCTCACATATCATATGGATGGCCAATCCAAAATTGTCATCTGATGTATTTTTAAAACCTTTGAAAGACTATATTGTCGAATAAGAAGAAATAAATTTTAAAAAAAGTTCGTCTTCAATCAAATCTTTCTATATACGTACGTGTACGTTAAAATAAAAATATCCATCTACAGTGCTGATAAGACCTGTGCCTCACTGTACAAATTATCTCCTTTCAAATTGTTTTAAGTGCTTTGTTCTCTTCCACCTGTTGAATGAAATGTTTGACGGTTGAACGATTTTTTGTCTGTGCTGTACTCAACATCGTACCCAAAGTTTAATATTAATTTATAATGAGTATCTAATTTATCAGATCCTTGAATTACTTCTAATAAAATATTTGCGATATTTTTTTTATTGAATAATTTTTCAAGTTCTACATAAAATAATGTGTGCGTTATATTCTGTTGTAAATGAGTGGAGCTCTCAAATATTAACAAAATACATAATTTCACAAAATTATTACAATTTTAGAAATAACTATCAAAATACTAAGTACAAATAAAAAGATTTAAACACGGTTTTAACGAATCCGTTTTTTTAAATTGCGTAAAATATAGCTGGAAACACTGCGTAAAATATCTCTCAAATCATGTAGAATGGTTTTGAGAAAGAAAGTTACATACTACGTTTTACGAGAAATTTTAAATTTGTATTGGAGTCTCTTTTATCTTAGATGCATGGACGACACCTCCAAAAAACTACATAATAAATTACCATCAATTTTATTTACGCCTATAAGATTTAGACTGGGAGGATAAAAAGAAGTAAACTTCCACAATACTTAAAAAATGTTATTACACTTTATTCACTACTACTATATTCAATACTTAAAAATGTATTTACACTATATTCACTACTATATACAACACTTAAAAATGTATTTACACTATATTCAGGCCTTATATTCCTGCACACATGTTTCGAGGACTTTTACATCATCGTCAGAACTCAGGGGTGCATGTTTGGTTTCTTTGGTTGCTCGTGCTTGGTAAGGTGCATTGTATAATTCTCCTTGGGAACAAGCCGGAATAAGCTCCAAGTTCCCGACTAGCATCTCTGATAGTGTAGTTCTGATAAGTGTAAGTAAGGGGTGAGGATAGCACAAAGAAGAAGGAAAGATCCACGCGGTCCATTGCCCGTTTATTAGGGTACTGCTCCGGCATTCGCCTGGTGTTGATAGAAAAAAACAAAGAAAACTACCGACCAGAGCATCCGGCTGCTAGAATTCTCCTGCTGTCTCTATAATTCCCCTCATAGCACCTCTATTCGATCTAGCTCTGTAGCGAGTGTAGAAAAACCTGCCATCGTCGGGACTCGAAAGGAAACCGTATACTTTCGTACCGTACAGTCATGCATTCCTGAGCTGAATTCTGTGCGTGTGAAGAAACATCCTTGTCGCAGCAAACTGTTCACATGTAGATATTAATCTTTACTGCCACTCTATCCCAAAGCAGAGCATTAATTAAGTCCTGCATTCCACGCAGAGATTCCATGTAGGCATAATCGACGCACATGTTTTCGAGTGTTGTAGATCATTTAAGTCATTAGGGTAGGGTGACCACCCCTACAACCGACGGTGAAGGAGAGATAAGGGGAGATACGCTGTGCTGATAAGGCGTGGACTTCTAACTGGGCGTGATGCCGTTATCCGCCTTGCGAACCAAGAAGCTGCATACACTACGACCGAAGTGGTGGGCTTCTAATACTCTTAGGCAGAATGCGACGTCTTGAAGTCTCCATGGTAGAAATTCTTTAAGTATGTGCCTACGTTACTGTATTGATATATATATATATATATATATATATATATATATATATATATATATATATATATATATATATATATATATACGGACTTCTTCCAGATTTCGAATGACTGAGCAGCAATAATCTCTTAGAAGTTGGGTTTAAAAAATAATTTCTAAGCAAAAATATATAACCACGTCAGAAACATGTTAATGAATATATTTGTTCACAAACAATTATCACAAATGAAAAGCATCCAATTTACGCAAATGAATTGCTTATTTTGCAATTTTTCCAATTGTAAAATTTATTATCCGAGCTTGACACGTGAATTATACTTCCCTGTTAAGATAGATTTAATGTGTTAACAAATGTTTTTTTTATTGTAACAAATGTGTGTGTTGAAACATTTGTATCCGCAAAATCCGTTGATAAGGAGTGGCGGGCACACATAACTTGAAATGTCGCTAACTGTGAGGAAGTGAAATAAAAGGCATCTACTAATCTTTGCTTTACTTTTATCTCCACGAGAACTTAATTTCATCTATAAAATAATCAATTTCTTGGGGTTTGTGGAATGCAATATATTCAGGGGATCGAAATAATATATCAGCTGAAAATCAATTTCATGTCATTTTGCATTTGCTTCTGAATCTGTAACAACTGTGACATTCGAGGAGGTCACACGGTTCGAGTAACGACATTGATGGATTTTCAACATTAGTTCATATCTGAACTGAATTGAGCTGGCTGGTCGAGAAATCTAGCAGTCGTCTGTTCTGATAGTTTTCCGTGGTTTCTTCGATGAATACCTGACAAAGGACCAACCAGGACCACGTATTGACCAAACGGTCAACGGACCGCGCACCCTAATCCGTGTTCTCTCTCTTCCCTTCCACACGCGTACACACACACACACACACACACACACACACACACACTCTACACAACCACACATCGAAAGACAAGACGGGACCTTAGAGCTTGTCCCGTTTAGGGCGGTGAACATTTCGCGTGAGCTACCTGGTTGGGGAAAATCCCACAAGCCTATGGAGTCAGCGCCGAATCTCACCATCCAGCTGGGATAGATTACCACCACCTCCCTTCCAAAAACATGCACGACACTTACAGGACTAATCACATTAGCAAGGTAGTGCGCGGAAATATCAACCAATCTGTGTTGTCTTGCTAGAAAATATACTGCGTATTTTTGCCCATTAATTGTCTATTTCATATTCATTGATTAGTGATTCCGAGCGCGTCAACTTCAGAGTTCATTAGTCCCGTAAATGTAGTGCATGTTTCTTTTATCGAGAGGTGGCGATGATCTTCCGCTCGCGGAATGGCGAGACCCGGCGCCGACCTACGGTCGACTGGCGAGGTTTTCCCCAACCACTTATCTCCCACCAGGGAGGCACCGCCCTAGCCAGGACAAGTGCTAAGTCCCCGACCGGCTTCCCGGCATGTGTGGTAGTGTAGTACATGTTAGTGTAAGTGCGTGTGTGTAAAGGGTGAGTATAGGACAAAGAATGGGAAGGAAAGATCGCGCGCGTCCGTGGCCCGTTTGTTAGGGTACTGCCCCGACATCCTCCCGGCGTTGATCAGAGAAACCACGAAAAACTACCGATCAGAGCAGCCGGCCGCTAGAATTCTCCTCCAGACAGCCATTGAATTCGACCTAGCGGAAAAGCTAGTGTCGAAAATCCTGCCGCCGTCAGGACTAGAACCTAGAACTGTACGTATGTCATCTGTTGAAGCACTAAGCTTACGCTCCGGGTACTATTTGAGAAAATAATTCGGACCCTTCATAACCTACATAATGCTTAGCCGGCCTGGTGGTGTGTGCGTAGGAGCGGTGCGTGGCGGGGCGGGGCGTAGCGCGCTGACCCCGGGCCGCGCTGGGGCGTTTTTGTGGCGGCGCCGCGTAATTAAAATGTTAATGGGCCCCCGGGCGGCGTGCCGTACCAGGCGGCGCGCGGGAAGCGCTGCGTCACCCGCGCCCTGCGGCTCCTACCCGCTCCACACCACCCTTTCCTACACGCCCATCCCGACACGTCACGTCCCACACCGCTCCACCCCGTCCCATCCCACCACGTCCCGTACCAACGCATCCCGTCCCACTACGTCACATACCACTATGTCGCACCCCACCCCGTCCCGCCCCTCCACGCCCTGCCCAACCTCGACCAGTCCCACCATGTCTCGTCCCACTACGAACCGTACCAACAGGTTCTGTACCACTACGCCACCGAGCACTACGTTCCTTACCTCTACGGTCCATAGAACTACGTCCCGTACCACTGTACCCTGTTCCTCTTCCTCCTAGCATCGCTTCACCCCGCCCCGACCCATCCACTCAGGGCTCCGCCTCGTCCCGTGACCTCCTGGCATGTCCCGTCCTTCCACGCCCCGCTCTGTGCCGCACTGTCCCATCCTGTCCCGTTCTGCACCGCTCAGTCACGCCGTCTCACCCTGTCCCGGCACCGGGAGCGATAGCTCAGTGCATCAACTGATGCCACTGCAGCGCCTCTGACCGGGAGATCCTAGGTTACACTCCCCACGGCGGCAGGATTTCCGACACTAGCTTTTCAGCGAGGTCGAATTCACTCGCTGTCTGGAGGAGAATTCTAGAGGCCGGTTGCTCTGATCGGTAGTTTCCCGTGGTTTCTCAGATCAACACCAGGCGAATGCCGGAGCAGTACCCTACCAAACGGGCCATGGATCGCGCGCCATCTGTCCTTCCTCTTCCCTGTCCTATCCTCTCCCCTTACACACACACACTAACATGCACTACACTACCACATGTTCCGGGAGACCGGTCGGGAGCTTAGAGCTTTTCCCGGCTGGGGCGGTGCTCCGCTGGTGGGAGAGCCCTGATTAGGGGGAAACCCCACTAGCCGACGGTAGGTTGGTGCCGGATCTCGCCATGCAGCGAGGGGAAAATCACCGCCATCTCCCGAGAAAAACATGCACTACACTAACGGGACAAATGACCGAAGCAATTGACGCGCCCGGAAATACGAAAAAATCAATCAATCAATCAAAACCTGTCCCGGCCTGTCCCGCCGTCCCATTGTGACCTGACCCTCCCCGTCCTAGCCTGTCTCACTCCGCCCCACCCCGTCCCGCCCCGCCCCGCCCCGCCCCTCCGCGCTTCGCTCCACCTCGCCCCGAGCAGTCACGTCACTTCTCGTCCCATCTTGTCTTGCCCTGCCCCAGTCCTTCTCCTTCCGTCTCATTCCATCCTGCCAAGAAATACCTCACGCCACGCTCTAACACAACTCGTGCATTTATATCCTACCTCTTTTAAATAATAAACTAAAAGCATTGCGAAAGAATTAGAACGAATTAGCGCAAAATATAACTAAATAATTAACTTTAAATACTATTTGAATACTTGAATTCCATATATTCACATGGCACAACGAAATTTACATTTCCCTATAATAGCTTCTCTGATATGTCACATGCCACACCCACATTCACAGAGACTGCTATTGTTTAAACTACCCTGCTGCTTAACATCTCTACTCCAATACCACAGTCGCATTCTATGTTTGTAAAGTAATGATAAACTATGTGCTTAATTCGAATGTTTTTTTTACTGCTAGATGACACTTTTGTTCTATTACAGAAATGTTTCACATCTCGTTAGCACACACCTTAACTCCCCAAACCGGTACCTATTCAAGATATTGAAGATGGCAAGATATATGGTGAATTAGACAGGTTTTGAGAGGCGACCCAAAAACCACTTGTGAGTGATTTGTTAATAATTATAGATACACGGAACTCTCTCATAACGAGAACACAAGACAAATGGACAGCTTACAAAGCCCTGAAGGAACGGTCAGAATTATGCAGTCAACCAGGGTGATTTAGAGGAAGCGCGAAGTGTTCACAAAACACCGAGAGCGCAATCAATCACGAAATAAATATGGAGGCGTTTCGAGGCTGGAGGTGTGAATTTTACCAGTAATTCGAAAACTGGTCAACTAAGGAAATATGCTGTTTTCGGTTTCTGTACAGTGCATTGTCATTTGGACGCGAATCCACTGTAGTCATTTCCGAAAATACATTCCGTTTTGATACCTCATCAGGCTCACTATAGACCAAACCAGCCAGCACACAGAATTCACGTCTAATCAGTGTCCATCCGGTCTTAATAATCTATCAGAAAAAAATTAGGGATACGCATAAAATGGGGCAACGCGCTAGCTATAAAAAATACCCGATTGTTGTAATAAATCTTGTTTCATTGTGCATCTTATTGTTGCCTAATAATACAAAATGTGTACTCTACAATCACTTTTCATCATATTAGGCGAGGCCGTGGTATGTGTGAAGATATTTTCACTTCTAAAGAAATATTATATGCAAAACGCGGAATGATCGAATTGGCCCATCTATAATCCTGTAAATTATCACAGGTCAATTAAATTATCGTGGCACCTCAGCGATATTATACTCCTTAATGGCGAAGAAAAAACATATTTAAGTATGTTCGCGAAGGGTTTTTTTTTCCTAGGGCTTTTATCCAGCCGACAACCGGTTGCCCTTAACGTCCCGAAGGGACGCATATTCGACCATACACTAGACAAACACATGCTGTCTCCTCTGATCTGGGGTCAGCAGAACGCGAGGCCCTCCGCGACAACACACACACAAAGTCAAGGGACAAACAGCCATGCCCAAGGCGGGACTCGAACCCGCGACCCTTCGGACCGAAGCGCTGAGTCGGTACTCGCTCTTAGCCACCGCGGCTATCCAGGTCGGCACGTTCGCGAAGGTTACTGCGTCTTAATAAACATGAAAATATACACGACGAATTTTGTAACAACCTGCTCGCGAAGTCGGTTAAAAAATCGCGCCAATCAAGAGTGTCCACTTTTGTGATACTACGGGACTGTCTGGCTACGGGAAAGAAAATATCCCTCTAAACCTCCATAGGTGAGCTTTTCCTTGTTGTTTTTTCGGATAGTCAGTTTTGTGACTGCGATATGCCCATGCAAAGTCGCAAATGTTTTCACTCGCTTACGATAAATGCAACGAATCTTGACCTTCTGAAAACGGTCCTTCAATTGCTGTACTACCAACATTTGTCGACCGGCTAATTGTATTTATTATTCTTGCTGAAATGCTTGAAGTGTGCACGTAACACAGAACTTGAATGTATTCTATAACAGCGGTCACACCCAAGCACTACAAGGGTCGCCCAGAAGGCGCAACTGCATGAAAGTTCTCCCAGCCCGGTTCAGGGGAAAACCAGGGTTGACAAAAATAATTCAGAATGCGGCAATAGGGGCTTCTCCCCGCATAAATCTCTAACCAATATTAATAATAAACCAAGTGATTACTTTTGGTTACGTCTTCAATGAAATTCAGTCATAGCCAACAAGAGTTGGTGGGTTGTGAGAGTTTAATTTCTACCCCACTAGGAAGAAGCAATTTTAAAACTTTTTCGTATTACAGTACGTTTTAAATACGACTGTATGATATGATGGAAAGTATTTATCGTAACGCTGTACCGTTGTTATGTTGACTTAACTCAACCACGGGAAAGAAAAACACATACTTAATGAAACTCGTTCATCGCAATTTTTACATCCAAAACACACTCAATAGAAAAACGTGTTTTGCTAAAAATGGCGTATGAGCATTGATAACCCTTACTTCGAGAAAATTATTTTGTGTTTATATGATTTTTTCTGATACGATTGTATTACGAAATATATCGAACGACTCATGGCTCATAATACACATAAAATTGCTTTCTGATTCCTGACGCGTCAACTGCTAAGATCATTAATTAGTCCCGTAAGTCTGCGGAATTCGAATCAGAAGTATGCGGCATTATGGGAATTTAGAGCCCACTCTGTCGTCAGAGATCGGAATTTCTTCCATTTCGACCTAAACGTTTGTTCAAAACTATTTATCAACTTCATCTACTGTTGATATCGATATTGTTGTCGATTGTCACAACACTTCTCATCGTCAAAACCATAGTACTATATGAGCCGCAATTTCTCGTATTTTTTCTTCTTTGTAATTTCATTTCTAGATCGCACTATACAAAAATCTGCTTGTCGGAGTCCCACAGTTAAGACTCAATCACGAATACTCTGTATGAAAGCCATTCTAGTAAATAATTCTAACGAATACTCTCTATGAAAGACATTCTGCCACCGAGCATTATCAACCCAATTGTAGAATAAATTTCTATCTATCTAAATAATCTACAAAAACCCCGTAATATTCCTTTACATCTCGTCTGAGCTGCAGTGTTTGGCAACTGCCATCACCTGTCGCTCCACTCGTACCAACCCCCGTGGGTGGCGCTCGCGAGCCGACGCAGCCGATGGGAATCGCGTCTGACCTCACGACTCCCCGCCCGGCGCGACTCGGCGCAGCGCGCAACGCTCCACTGCGCCCGAGAGGAATAGCGCCCCGCGGGCCGGGGCGGGGCTGCGCGCCGCACGCCGTTATTGCGCTGTTTAACGAGACTTTTCGCCACTTTCCTCGGCTGTTTAGAGGCGGCGCGTCGGTCAAGAGACAGCTTTTCTTTTTTTTTTTAATGGTTGGTTGGTTGGTAGTGATTCCGGGCGCAGCTTAACAGCTTAGGTCGTTAGTCCCGTAAGTGCAGTGCATGTTTTTCATCTGGAGATGGCGGAGGTCTTCCCTGCTGGATGACGAAATCCGGCGCCGACCTACCGTCGGCTAGCCGGGATTTCCCTACAACCAGGTGTCTGCCGGAACAAGCCCTAAGCTCCTGACCGGTCTCCCGGCTTGTGTGATAGTACAATGCATGTTGGTGTAAGCAGTGTAAGGGGAGAGTATAGGGCAAGGAAGATGTAGGAAAAATTGTGAGCGATCCGTGGCCCATTTGTTGGGGTACTGCCCCGGCATTCGCTTGCTGTTGATTGGAGAAACCACTGAGAAAACTTCTGAACAGCACAGTCGGTCGCTATAATTCTCCTGCAGACAGCAACTGAATTCGACCTAGCTAACAAGTTAGTGTCGAAAATCCTATTACCGTCGGACCTCGAACCTAGGATCTCACGGTCAGAGGGATTGCAGTGACATCAGTTGATGCACTGAACCATCTCTCCCGTTTATTTTTAATATTTGATTTTACTGTACACAGGTCAATTTAAAATAAAAACCACACATATGTAGAGATGGCTTTTATTAGTTGATTAATGATTCCGGGGACGTCAATTGCGGAGGTGATTAGTTCCGTAAGTGTAGTGCGTGTTTTTATTCCGGGACTTGGCAGTAATCCTCCTTCGCTGGATAGCGAAATTCGGTGACGGCCTTCACGTCAGCTTGGGGAAATTTTCCACCACCAGCTACCTCTCGCCAGCCAGGACAAGCTCTAAGCTCCCGAATGATCTCCCCACAAATATGGTAGTGTAGAGCTTGTAGGGAATAAGGAGTAAGGATAGAACAAAGAAGAGGATTGAAAGATCGCACCCGATCAATGGATCGTTTGTTGCAGAACCTCGGAAACCACGACCGTTTGTTACGAAACCACGGAAAACTACTGATCAGAGCAACCGGCCGCTAGACTTCTGCTCTGGAGAGTGGCTGAATTGAACTTAGTTATGTAGTTAGAGCTGAAAACCCTGCCACATTCGGGACAGGAATCCGAGGATCTCCCGAACAGAGGTATTGCAGTTGATGCCCTGAGCCACCTAAACTGGACTTTTCTCAGAAAAGGTCTCAAGCGCTCGGATCCATCAAGATCACTCTTACGTTCCATCCCTGCAAAGACTCTGGTCAATTGAATATTCAATTCCGTAAAATGAGAAAACAGTATGAGTTATAGCTTATAAATAAGGTCAAGCATGTTTAAGAGACAATGATGCTCATATTCTTCTATAATATAATGATCCATTCGTCGTGTAATAGAAATCGCATTCAATACATTCATTTTCTCCTAGGAGCTGATTGGGAACATCATTTTTTTGTAAAAATTGCATATCCTATTCTCGCATATAGTTGTACCATTTGACGATATATCAAATTACCGTATTTTTTGGATCGTAGTATAATTCCAGTATACTGGAAATTTGAAGATTGGATAAATCTAAACACTGAATATTTCGAAATATTTATTGCATATATTCAAAATATTCCATTCTGATCTCCTGTTTTGAAGAGGATGTTTTGAGTGAACCGACACTCAAACTTTCCGCGAAAATATCTCAGGTTCTCTGATCCGTCAAGTTCACTTTCGTGTTCGATTCCTATTCAATATTGAATATATTCAATCTTTTTATTATTCTACATATTGAGTTAAATGAAATATTGTATTATTCCGAATATTAAATAATATGAAATTGTAGGATGTAGTTAGAACCTGTTGAAGTGCATGTCTTTCGTGAGAAATGTTTGCTCTCTGATATCTTGCTCCATCTCTAACTCCTGTCATTAATTCGAAATTGAATAATCCAAATCACTACCTAATTGGAACTCAATCTCTCACCATGATATAAATCCTTCTCATTATAGCTAGTCACGTTTCTTTAGAACTGGCGTGGGTGGACTCGATGATGGAAAGATGACCAATCCATTGCCTAGGACTGACAATTACTGACATAGTGTTCGAATCCCGCCATGGGAAGGATTGTCCTTTGTCCTTCGCGTGTGTTGTGTCTGCTTTCTGTTGGCCATAAATCAAATGATACCACTTAACATGTGGGGTTACCGTTGTACCATAGAGCACAATACCATAAAAGACATCTGAGCAATATTTAGAATGGAAATATATTTTTTTGAGTTATGCCTTGAAAAGTATTTAGCTAATAAATCTAATTTAATATAATATTATTAATTGTGATAATTAATAAATCTAATTTAATATAATCAAATTCATTTTAATCCTAGATATTTATTATGAGCATCCTGTAGACGACCATTGGATGTTCAATGGTTTGAAAACATCCGCCTTAAACAAAGTCCTTAACGACGATGAGATCTGTGAGAAAATGAAACAAAACAGCCTCAACCGGCGCTTCGTCTTCGGCGCCATCTACACCCCTCCCCCTCCCCTTCAGCTCATCTTCTTCTTCTTCTTCTTCCTTTCCGCTGCGTCATAAACGTAACGGAGGCGGGGTCGCGGGTGTTTACAGTAGAAATTTGGGCCAATTTGGGGAGCCGGCTCAAATTGGAAGATACACGCGTATAACACGGCCTGGAACGAGGTGATCTGGCGAGGTGGCACCGACGGCTGAGCAGTAGTCCGAAATAACATTTAAAAAATCAAAAAAATACTATAAACTTGAACTTCAAGAACGTGGACTTCTGAAACTTATTTACCGTTTTTTTAAGTGATTTTCGTTCCCCCTCTATTCCATTGTTATTAGTAATTACATAATTTGTTTCTTGAAAGGAATCAGTTTACAAACATTTATGATAATCAAATAGTGTCCTTCATCTTGCGCTCTTCCTCTTTATTCCTTCATCCTGACCCCGTTCTCTTTACTAATTTCCGTTCTTAACAAATCGTATGACTCAATGTCATGGTAACAAACAATAAGTTGTCGGCCCGGTGGCCGAGATCGCTAAGGCAGTAGTGTCGTAATGATCTCGGACCGAAGGGTTGCGTGTTCGAATCCCGCCTCGGACATGGTTGTATTTGTGTTCGTCCTTTCACCCCTTGTCATCACCTTTTCGTTTCATCTCCTTAGTTATCATACCGTTAACTCCAATAGTGGTCGCTAATGACCGAGATGTTGATGCGACCTTAAATAACCAATTAAAAATTAAAAGAAAAAGTTATTCGCAACGAAATAAGGATAGCTTTGTTTTTATACTTAGTAAAAGTTAATATGTGATCGATATGCAGTAAATGTAATACATTTATACATCTTAAATTAATCAGTGACGCGGGATGATAACAAAATACTATGTAGCTAATGAAACTGTTTAAAAACATTGAATTTAAATTTGAAATAGGTGCTACTTTTCTATATACATGATCGTCCAATGAAATTTATATGGTTAATATTGTTATAAGTTTAATATTGAAACCGAATTAGCTTACTCGCCATGAGGATAAATTCCATAACTTGATTCCTTAATATTCTTCTTTAGATTCAATTTGTCAGGTTTTTAAAGTTTAGATTTGAGATATCATGAGAGTATCACTGTATACATTTCTATCTTCTATTAAGAACATAGAGAATGAATTTAATTCACCAAAATTGTATTACAATTGTACACAAACATGCTTAGAAAATATTTTTTTAATTTTTTTAATTTTTTTAATTTTACGTCAAAAGCCAGTTACAACTGCGTATGACGTGCTATGGGGAAAATTGAATTGTGTGTACATTTTCAAAATTCTGTGATCCCTAAACTAAGTCATTTACTACTTCAATTTTGAAAGAAAAAGAAAAGCTCCCATGTAATAAAATCTATTTTCAAGGATAAATAAGCAATAAATTTTGGGCTCTTATCAAGATGAGAATCACTTAGCAGTCAAAGGTGTTTTGCTCAAGTGATGCATTCAAGTATCACGGTAAATTAACTTAGAACAAATTCTTTGTTTGTAAATGACCCGGACAGAATGTTTTCACAAATATACTTTTTTAACTGAAAGCGTTCAAAATACCACATCCAATATGGAAGTACAAGCTAATAAATAACATCTGGATTGAATAAAGAAAGAACTTCCACTCCCCATGCGTTAAAATTATGACTGATGGCTGTGGCCCTTCCATAATCATTGGCTGCCGAAAACTACTTCCCCTCTCTCGACATAATATCGCCATGCGTACGTTCTCGATGACATTTGAAGCTTCGAGAAAAATTGAACTACCTGCACTGGGCGTCAATTGCCTGACATCAGTTGACCGTAGCATGTTCGGAACTGCTATAAAACCCGTCGATATACTGCTTAAGGGCAGTCGCACGAGAAAAAGACGGGATGTCGGAGAAAGCTTCGCTTTTTTTCTGACGATGTACACCCCGCCCTCTACCTTTAACTTTCAGTAAGGTCAAAACTAGGTCTTGTTCAGGATTTTCGCGGCTGGGTGTCTGATGAATGTTGTTTGCCCGGGTCAAGGCACGCCTGCAGTAGAGGGGCTGATAAGGTCATTCGTCGCGTAAGTTAAGTACATGTTTTCCTCGGAAGATGGCGGTGATCTTCGTCCTCTGAATGATGAGATCCACCGCCGCCCTGTCGGCTAGCGGAATTTTCCCAACCAGGTATCTCCCACCAACGTGTTACTGCCCCAGCTACAACAAGCTCTAAGCTCCCGATCGGTCTCCCAGCATGTTTGGTGGCGTAGTTCATGTGAGTGTAAGTGTACGTAAGAAAGAAGAGAGGATAGGACAAGGAAGACCGCGCGCGATCAGTGGCCCATTTGTTAGGGTACTACTCCGGTATTCGCCTGGTGTTGATCGGAGAAACCACAAAAAACTACCGATCAGAGCAGCCGGCCGCTAGAATTCTCCTCCAGACAGCGACTGAATTCGACCTAGCTGAAAAGCTAGTATTGAAAATCCTGCCGTCGTCGGGACTCTCACCTAGGACCTCCCGGTCAGAGGCACTGCAGTGACACATCAATAGATGCCCTGAGCCACCCCTCCGGGTCTCGACGATTCTAGTTCAGGATGTTCCTCCGCCTTCGGTCCCGATTCCGAGCCACTGTTGGAGGGAGTTGGGGTGGGGGCCTAAACGATCCGCGCGCTTTTTTGCCCCCGCAAAGTGCTAACTCACCGCTGCCGCTCTTCGGGGTGGCCGCGACCACGCCCCCTGCGCTCGCCGGCGCCAGCAGACGGCGCCACCTGCCTGCCGCTCCAGAGCACAGGCCACGGCCCCCGAAAGCCCCATGAGCCTACATCTATTTGTTTCATTTATTTATTTATTTATTTATTTATTTATTTATTTATTTATTTATTTATTTATTTATTTATTTATTTATTTATTTATTTATTTATTTATTTGTTTATTTGTTTATTTGTTTATTTATTTATTTATTTATTTATTTATTTATTTATTTATTTATTTATTTATTTATTTATTTATTTATTTATTTATTTATTTATTTATTTATTTATTTATTTATTTATTTACTTATTTACTTATTTATTTATTTACTTATTTGACTTGTTTTATGTTTCATTTGTTTTATTTTATTTATTTACGTATTTTACATCAAAAACATTTAAAAACTGTGTGTGACGTACTATGAAGAAAAGTGAATTCTGTGATCTCTACCCTAAGCCATATACTACTTTAATACTGAAAGAAATACTGAAAGAAAATGAGCGTTTTTTGCAAGGATTGTTAACCAAATATTCGCTCCGATGTAATAAAATCTATTTTCCAGGTTAATCATCACTAAATTTGGGCTCTTATCCCTCAAGTCTGTCGTGGAGGAATAATACTTCCTACCGCGACAACATGAAGGAAAAATTTGAATAACTATATTTCTTACTGAATTCTAGAAGACATGCACAGATAATGAAATTACGTTTATGTCCAGAACCAAAACAAGGGCCCATCTCAAAATTTGCTCTAAGGATCAGGGAAACTGGAAAATTCTGATCGAAATGGGGTCATTGACTCAGAGGCTTCGGTACAATACTTCTTACAAGTTGTTTAGAATTGTACAGTTCAAATGGTAAATAAATATATTAAATATCACTGTTAAAATTAAAGTGATTTTCCTTGTGATGATCAATATAGTTTCTAATAGTATAGAAACAGTTTATAGCATAAACAATTTTATGTGGGATTTAAACTTTTCTATTGAATTTAATCGTTTAATGCCGTCTGATAAGGTATTGAAAAATAATGTAAATGTATTGTATGTGAATTTTTGTAATGAGCTGTTGATACTGTCACCTGATGAATATGATTACGAGTGTTGTAGTTACAGACATTCGCGTTTTCTGAAAATATATTCCCGCTCCCTTTACAATGGAGTATTTTGAGTTTCCGAGACATGAATACCGTACGTGTAGTGCTTCTTAGAACCGGGAGTTGGCGGCGTCCCTCCTCCTTTGAGTGAGATACGGCGCCGACGTAAACGGTGATTGGGGGTTTCCCTGACCGGGTACTCCCATCAGCCGAAAGCTCTAAGTCAGGTGTCTTCAAACTACGGCCCGCGGGCCACATCCGCCCCTAGGAAGTATTCTATGTGGACCTCCAATCCAAAAAATATTCTAATTTAATTCAATTGTGACACATGCTTTTTTTGCGAGATGTAAGAATATGGTTTCCTTTTGTTACATACTTTGTTCCATATACCAGCAATTTCACGAGTGTCGTACGATTGTGAACCACAGTACTACGTAAACAAATTATTTATCATTTCTGTGTTGTAGAAAATGAGTGTCTGAAATTAAATGTTCAAATTTTAAAATTGTAGCTCTCAATGTGTATTAATTCTTAAAAATATTGAGTACAGAATTGTGTGCTCATGTGTTCGAGGTATTAATTTTTGAATTGCTAACGGTTTTGTCGTTCTTCAATTAAAAGTTAATTTAACATACAGTTTTGTCCTATCACGAACGTTAAATTTTGGCCCTCGAGGCTCGCTTTAAGCGGACAAGTCTCTTTATTGGTTATTTCGGGATACCGAATGCATTAACAGCTATGTACAGACGAGTGCAATGAATGATATATCTCGTGACGTGCTTGCGTTCTTCCCAGTTGGAGCGTGACGCCCGGTGATAAACTGCTCGAAGCCTCACAATGTATTATAATAAAAAAGAATTTTAATAATACTGTATGTACTCTATTAACTAAGCTCGATAAAATATAGAAATGTCTCTTAACATTAAATGAAAGCGATCGTTTCGAATTTCTGTGCACATACCATTCGAATAATACAACATTTTTGTCAAAATTCAGATACATAGTAATGTTTCCTATCAAAAAATGTAACTATCATTACGATAATTAACGAAGAAATTACTTGGGAATAGTACTTATGTAGAAGTTCACTCATTGTAAGTAAGCTTTTTTTGTGGTTGAAAACCAGATGCCCTAATTGCCAATAAGGAAGTAATCAACTTGTCAACCAGGATACAATGATCCTTTTTATATGTGGCTTCTAGCGAGAAGACTGTAAAAGGAAAAAAAATGTTTGGATAGTGTCGTACTAGTAGTGAATGTCAAACATAAACGTCACCAGTTGTTCTTTCTCAACATTGTAACCACCACACATCAAGCGTATGCGTTTCATAACTATCCATTCCTAAGTATAAAAGAATGCAAAGAAACACTTCTCGATAGTGAGAATCAAAAGCATAGAAAACAGTTTCAAAATGTGTTCCTTAGAAACATGAAAAAGGATCACAATATTAAGAGGAAAAGAAATATCCCAAACAAACAATGAATGACAAAAATGTAATACTTACTTTTTAAATAAATGAATCGGCGATTTTAAAAGGGAAATACGTCTACTTTCTAAGAGAGTTTATATGTACATATCCTTTGTTATTCTTTAAGCTATAGATCAGTGTCAAAATAAAACTTATCCAGCTTAAATTCTTTCTTTGCCAGCTTAAATTCTAATTTCCGGAAAATAGAAAGAAACCCAATACCATTTTCTGATACTCACACAGAAGAATTAAAATTATCAGCGGGGAAACGCCTAAATGCTTTTTGACAACAGTAATTGACGCTGAGGACATCGTAGACCTAAAGTAGTTTGACCACAAGGTTTTCAAGACGACAACCAGGTCTCTTCTTCGTCCTGAAAGTCCTTATTGTGAGCCTGCTGTGACTCTATCTAACAAAGTACAGCAGCTAACGCTTGATTGAGAATACATTGGTTACTTCGTGTCACGTGATATTGATGTTATCAAGTACTCATACATGTTGCCATAGTTTTTTCAGTGATGGCACGTCCAGAAATGCCATTCAAGAAAGTTTATGTCTCAACTGTTCTTCCAATCAACAGAAAATAACCGATGTTCAAACAATAGTAAATACAACCCACATGAATATGTCCATTCCTACCAGAAAGTTTTGACATAACCACAGACTCAAGTGGAAACCGATGTCAAGAAGACGCTGATATTATTAATTTAGTAAGAGTGTTTTTCATGTTCATGTAGCACGATATGTTAATTCACATCATTATATATTTACTCTATGATTATATTGTTTCAGAAGTTCAAAAATATTTTTTTTAATGTTTCTAATATTATTTTATAAAGGAAATAATCCCCAGGTATAAAACGGTTTTGCATATCACAGAAATACAAATTTGAAGTTACAGAGTAGCCCATGCAATCAAAAACGACTAGTTCTACAACTTCTGTATAGAACATAAATGCCCGGATGCTAGCTATGAATGTTATTTTGTTGAATGCTAGTTTGTTTGTTTGTTTTTTTCTTTCTTAAAATTATGGAGCAAGGACTTCTTTCACTTATCGGATCACCAATTCAAATGTGCATAAAAGCTGAACAGCTAGTGTCGAAAATCCTGCCGCCGTGAGGACTCGAACCTAGGACCTCCCGGTTAGAGGCGCTGCAGTGACAGTTGATGCACTGAGCTACTGCTACCAGCACAGCTTTAGCCGCTTATTATTTATGTCCTGTGTTTTTATTTTTTCCTACTTCCAATTTTACTCTCTGTGTAATTCCGTCGATTATCCGGACAATTTCTGTATCCAGACTGGGACTGGCATTGATTAGACCGGGTAATCGACGCTCTACTTTGTGTACATTTAATATTAATAATTGTTATTAAAAACAAATTTTAAGATCAATAAAATAAAATTATTACCAACCCACTTCATTACATTATATTATTGGCAATGTCCGCCATATGAACAAAATGGCTATCATTGATATTGTTTAACACAAAAATAGGATTTGGTATATACTTCTGTTCTCCATGTTGCTTAAATAACTATTTCGAAACTCCGTTATCGACCCTCTAATGTATTTTTTGCATGGTACCACTCATTGCTCCGATTTTCTTTGGTCGTATATTCGTTCCATTTTCCCAATAAAGGTTTCCCTGGCGACACCAATTACAGTCTCTCTCATATTTATTTTGTCCTTGATTAAATAATTTTTCTCGTCGTCTAATAAACATACCATTCAACATCTTATTCTGAAGTAAATTTGCAGTAATTTTAAGTACAGAATACATCTGTCTTTATGATGGAATAGAGGAATTTACTTACGTCATACGTTTCCACATTCTTAAAATGTACTAACCCGTCCACGAAAGTTAAAACGTGTCTGAACACTTTCTAAGTTTATGAATTCCTTTCACTGGCTTTCGACGGCCACAACATACCATGTGATGACATGACGGCCTGGGCGAGTGTCGGAGCTGTGTCTCCTTGAGGTGAGTTCATTTGTGCGCGGTCACGTTCAGGTCAGGGAAGAGTTCTCGACTGTCACTCTCAGGTGCGGTGTTTGCCGCTCATTTCATCTGAACGACATTGACACTTTCTTCAATGCTTTGTAGGGAGAACATATCCAACGAAATGACAGTGAGTGCTGGACAGAAAGTTACTAATTCTCTCTTCACGTGACAATTCTCAGAAACGCGAGGAAGTAAAATTTGTATTCTTGTAGGTGACATTTTCAATTTTGAAAGTCAAAATATATTCCCGAGACATGATATATGATGTAGGTGTCGAGAAATAAATCTGAGATAATGTCCAACATTAACATCCCTAAATATTGCTCTCCTTGAAACGGTAAATTTTGTAGTTTATTAGTGTTCATGTTTTTCTCAAGTACAGTCTGAAGGATAATACTGCAGTTACAGGTTGTAATATTTCTGGCGAGATGTAATTAATATTTACTTTCTCGTATCTACTTAAAAGAAAGAGAAATGTAAGGCTAGAGAAAAGAGCCAATTTTCCGACTCAAAAACACCATTGCGAGTACATTATACAAAAAAAAAAAAAGGATTTTTCTTGCTCGGATGTGTAGTAAATTGCTTTCTAGAATACACAGTGTAGTCGGAATGTATATGTAGACATACGTAGACAATATATGTAGAGTCTTGATACTAAAAGAGTGTTGGTTATTTTTCATGGTGTCTTTATCCATTCGTTAGTGTGAAAACAACACTTTCGCCTAAACTGCATAGGATTTTCATCAGAATCAATATATCTCAATCGGACTAGCTGAAGTTGCGGATCCTCAATTGAAGCGCATTTTTTTTCCTAGGGCATTTATCCAGCTGACAGTCGGTTGCCCTTTACGTCCCGAAGGGACGCATATTCGACCATACACTAGACAAACACTTGCGGGCTCTTCTGATCTGGGGTCAGCAGAACGCGAGGCCCTCCGCGACAACACACACACAAAGCCAAGGGACAAACAACCATGCCCAAGGCGGGACTCGAACCCGCGACCCTTCGGATCGAAGCGCTGAGTCGGTACTCGCTCTTAGCCACCGCGGCCATCCAGGTCGGCAATTGAAGCTCTTACATTGTCAATTTTTTTTGAAAAGTAAATTCATACATTTTCTTTAAATATTTTGCTAGAATATGTCCAAATACGCTTATAACAATAGCGTAGGTTCTATTTTCAGAAAAACTCTGAATTTTCGAAAATTTTGTAAGTTTAAAATTAGATATTTAAACAATGTCATTTACATTTTTTGGAAAATGTGAGTGACAATTTTGAGTCAAATAGTGGCATTTTAAAAAAATGCAGAAAGATTTTTCAAAACCGCTCCAATTTTTTTTATTTGTTTCTCAAGTACAGCAATGTTCGCTTAATAATGTCAAGGTCAAATTTTCATTGAAACCTCTAAAATTTCAAATAATTACTAAAATTTAAGTTTATATTTCGAGTTGAATTTCAATGCGTTATAATGCGTTCGAATGCACAATTTTCAAAGAAGCGTGATAACATTTTAGAAATTTCTAAAATAATGATTTTTTTTTCAGAAATCATGTGTGCTGTCTGGGTATCGAAATGACTTTGAGAAAGGAGTTTTCACCGAACATGTACTTTCAGTTTTTCACTTCATAACATTCATAGCATGTAGGTTCCCTTAAACACTAAAAATGGTCGGAAAACATGAAGTATTGAAGCAACAGTGAAACAACATTCGATCACTTGATCATACATTCTAGGATACTTTCATTGACCACTTAATTCAGGACCATCTGGTGACTGGGAGGAAACTAGAATGTCGTAAAATGTCCGTGTGGCTCGTGCACGTGTTAGATAATTTGTAAGAAAAATTTCTCCAAACACTCGAGGAAACTTTGTTACCCTTTGCCAAGCGCTTTGATGGACAGCCAGGTTGTTATTTAGTCTATTCTGGGTTTAGTTTTTTACTAAGCCATCTCAGGCCCGTTCATTTGCTGGTTAAAAAAGGATTCAGGGTGAGATCGTCTTTCAAAGTAAAACTTTTGAAAAATCACCTTCCCTTTTTCACTCTTGTCTTCAAAGCTGCATTCCGCGGTCTGCGCTTTGCAACTGCCGGCTCTACCTCAACCGCCACCCCCGCTACCTCCGCCATCGTCAACGCCTCCGCCCCCGCCCCCTCTCTCGCCACTGGGGCTGACATTGCCTTCATCACCGCTCCCGGTGTCTCCGCTCCCACTCCGCTATCACCACCACCACCAACTCTGCTTCCGCCACCACCTCGCCTCGTCCCGCCCCCGCCCCGCCTTTACCAACCCCTCCACCTCCCTGTCCCCCGTCTCCACTAACGTCTCCCCCAACGCCTCCGTCCCCGCCTCCACCAACGCCTCCGCCACCTCACCCGCCTCCATCTCCACCTCCACTCCAGCCTCCACCCACACCTCCACCAACGGCACCGCCAACCCCACCAACTCCGCCTCCGCCTCCACCTTGCCTTTCCCCGCCCCCGCCCCGCCCCTGCTACACCTTTACCAACCCCTCCACCTCCACCTGTACCCCGTCTCCACCAACGCCTCCACCAACGCCTCCGCCTCCACACCCGCCTCCACTCCAGCCTCGACCCTGCCTCCACCCACACCTCCACAAACGCCACCGCCGACCCCACCAACCCCGCTCCCGGCACCGCTACCACCACCACGGCGACCACATTCGATCTCGGCCCCGCAATTACCACCGATGTCACCATCCCTACCTAAACCCCCACCGCCTCCGGCTCCACGTCCTCCCTTCCTCACTCGCTTCCCCACTCACTTCCTTGCCTCTCTCAACCACCACCCTCTAGTCCCCACATGAACCTCTCACATCGCCCCACCCCGCCCTCGCCCCATCACAATATGCATCACCACCATAACTCCCCTCCTGACCTCCACCGCCAGCGCTATCATCCACTTCCCCATCTCCACCATTGACCCTGCATCTCGCCCCCACCTGCGCCGGCACTACCGTCACCGCCTCTTTTCTTACTCACACTCTCACTTCCACTCCCTCCTCACCCTCACCACTGCGGCACACCTCGCCGACGGCGTCGAATCACCAGCCCCGCCTCCGCCTCCGCCTCCTCTGCCACCGCCTCCACACCCGCCCCCGCCGCCTCCTCTGCCCGACTGGGGCGGTGCCCCGCTGGTGGGAAACGCCTGGTTGGGGAAAACCCCACTAGTCGACGGTAGGTCGGCGCCGGATCTCGATTACTAGCAATCAATCTAATAAACCACCTCCACCGTCTCCTCCTCCCTCCTCCCTCCTCCCTCCTCCCTCCCTCCCTCCTCCCTCCTCCCTCCCTCCCTCCCTCCCTCCTCCCTCCTCCCTCCTCCCTCCTCCCTCCTCCTCCTCCCTCCTCCCTCCTCCCTCCTTCCCTCCTCCCTCCTCCCTCCTCCCTCCTCCCTCCTCCCTCCTCCCTCCCTCCCTCCTCCCTCCCTCCCTCCTCCCTCCTCCCTCCTCCCTCCTCCCTCCTCCCTCCCTCCCTCCTCCCTCTCCCTCCCTCCCTCCCTCCCTCCCTCTCCCTCCTCCCTCCTCCCTCCTCCCTCCTCCCTCCCTCCCTCCCTCCCCCTCTCCTCCCTCCTCCCTCCTCTCCTCCCTCCTCCCTCCCTCCCTCCTCCCTCCTCCCTCCCTCCCTCCTCCCTCCCTCCCTCCTCCCTCCTTCCTCCTCCCTCCTCCCTCCTCCCTCCTCCCTCCTCCCTCCTCCCCACCACCACCACCACCACCACCACCACCACCACCCCCTCCACCTCCACCACCACCATCACCACCAAACCACCACTTCTACAACCCTAAAACCACAACCACCCCATTACGTCCACCCTACATCGTCACCGCTCGCCGTCGGCGCCAAGACCCGTCTCCGCATTCGGCCCCGCTCGCTTGCCAACCGCGCGGCGCCCGCGCCCCGCCCACAACCGCTGCCGCGCACCCCTCTCCCCCTCCCCCACCCACCAACCTCGCTCATTCCCAGCCCGCTCCTTTGCGGCGAGTATCAAAATACTCCGTGGTAGCCCCTCTGGGCGTGTCGCGCTGTCCATTTCGCCAAGGGCGAGACCCACCCCCGCCTACCTGAAGATTTCTGCGGTGGCTGCTCACAGTGGCACGGAAATGGCATTTCAACGGTTGCAGGAGAACCGGGAAAGTTGTTATTGATTCCGTGGAAGTTATAAGGCATTAAACTGGTACTGTAGTCTACAAGAAGACCGGTGTAAGAAAGCAATTACACAAAGGCCAATTGAACTAGTGGTACACTTAGCCCTTTCAGACCTGACTTTCTTTTTTGCATTGCACACTTCAATTTCAATCGGACTGTAGAGTGATTACTCTCCAAAATCACTGCATTTCAATCGGACTGTTCATTTCAATCATTCACTGCATTTCAATGTGACTGTAGAGTGCTAACCCTCCATGAGCAAGAGATTCGGTTTGATTCCTAGTGGGACCTACTAAGTTTAGCTCAGAGACAACATGTACCATAATTGGTCATTATCAATATAACTACGAATTGAAGGAGTATCGAAACTTGAAGTATTTTTCTAATTATCATCCTCAGTTTCTCGGCTTTCCGGTCATTCCAGAGTTAATTGTTCTGATGGATGTGAATTGATGTGATTTGAATGACGGTGCATCGACAATCTACGACGAGTAATGATGGAATGAGATACGGGGAAAACAAACCTATGCATATACCTCGACCGAAATTTGTACCCAATGATGCAAGGTGAGTGATCTAACTAAGACATCACGAGTCCTCACTTTATTATGATAGCAGTGTCTGAGGTTTATGGCCATACCTGGAATGGATGAATGATTTAGTGAATAGATAATGTGTGATAAAGATAATTTGAACTAAAAGACGGCGGAGCAATAGTGAAATTAGCAGCCAAAGAAATGGGAGCACTTCCAGAAATCCTGCCCCCTTTGTCCAGCACGCAATCCTCATGCATCGACCGGGAAGTAAACATCTGTATCGAGACAGAAGACAAGCACTGTGCCCGACTCAACAGGTCACCCCGCCTCCCAGATAAGCTTTATGGCTACACCTGTAAAATGGTAGAATGATTTTCATGAGTGATTATGAAAAAATAATATAAAGAATGATGGATCATTAGTAGAATGGAAGGCACTAAAGCAGGAGAATCTAGAGGAATCCATCAAACTTATGTTGTCCATCAAAAACTGCACATAGATCGACCGATAATAATACCGGAGATAGTGGTAGTGTAGTTCATGTAAGTTTGTGTATGTGTAAGGAAGGATGAGGATAGGACACGGAACGAGAAGGAAATATTGCGCACAGTCCGTGGCCCGTTTGTTAGGGCACAGCTCCGACATTCGCTTAGCGTTGATCGGAGAAACCACGCAAAATTACTGACCAGAGCAACCAGCTGCTATAATTGTCAGATGAAGGCTGTATTCGACCTAGCTGCGTAGGTAGGATGGAAAATCTTCTACCGTCGGGACTCGAACCGTAGAATCTTCCGATCAGAAACACAGCAGACTCACCGGCAATGAGCTAGGTGTCCAGAGGTAGAAGAGCAGGGAAGTGACCACTATACCACGGGCTGCTTCGAACCCACTTCAATTGATTTATTGATTAATTGGTTGATTGATTGTTAGTGATTCCGGGCGCGTCAACTACTGAGGTCATTAGTCCCGTAACTGTAGTGCATGATATTCATGGGGGTTGGCGGCGATCTTCCCCCACTGGATGACGAGATCCGGTGCCGACCTACCGTCGACTATCGGGGTTTTCCCCAACCAGGTATCTCTCAACAGCGAGACACCGCCCCAGCCGGGACAAGCTCTAAGCTTCCTACCCAATCCACTTCAAGTATCGGAAGGATTCTAACATACATTTTCTCATTGCTCCAAACGCGTTTCGCCGCACACGCCTCCCGCTCCCACTGTGCGTTGGGTTCGCAGATGGAGGCTGCAGTGCCGGCGCCGGAGTGTCCGTAACAAACCAACAAACAGGTAGACACCGCGGCGTCCCCTGGTCGCCTTCAAGGGGGCCGCCGGGGGCCGCTGGCCCCCCAAAAATTGGCTACTTCGGGCGCGCCGCAGGGGGGCCCGGGAGGGACCTCGCCAACTGTTTCAGGGGGCGCCCGAAAACACTCCGGGTGATGGATCACCCGTCAGCGGGGGCGTGGCCGTGTGCGGAGACGACGGCGGCGGTGGCGGTGGCGATGGAGGTCGCGGTGACGGTGGTGATGATCATGGTGGTGGTGGTGGTGCTGATGGTGGTGGTGACGGTGGTGGTGGAAGTGGAGATGGTTGTGGCGATAGGATGGGTTAGTGGCAGGGACGATTGCGGGTGTGGGGGCGATTGAGGTGACGAGGGCACCAATGGGGGACGGAAGAAGCGGGGACTGGGGTGGGGGTGGGGGCGGTCACGACGGGGGCCATAGAGGTGAATAGAACGGTGGAGCTGCGGGGAAAGAGGCGGAGTCGGCGGGAAGGTGCAGGGAGTGGCGGGGGAATGAGCGGTAGTGGCGGGGAGGTAGCGACGGGCAAAGGGGGCGGAAACGACGAGGAATGAAGCAAGAGTGACGGGGAAAGGGTGGGTGCGGCGGAGCAAGGGGTGGGAGCTGCGGGAAGGGAATGGGGCGAGAGCGGCGGGGAAAGGGCAGGAAACGATGGGGAGAGGAGAGGGAGTGGCGGGGAATGGGGCGTGAGCGGCGGGGAAAGAGGTGGGAGTGGCGGAGGAAGGGGTGGGAGCGACGAGGAGGTAATGACGGGGAAAGAGGAGGAAGCGATGGGGAAAGGGGTAGGAGCGGCGGACAATGTGGCGCGCGGCGGGGAAAAGGGAGAGAGCGGCGGGGAAAGGGGTGGGAACGGGGCAGAAAGGGGCGTGGCAGCAAGGAAGGAGAGGGGAATGGCGGGAGCGGGCGTGGCCGGTATGGGAAGTGGGTGGGGCGGCGAGGGCAGTACGGGCGGCGCGGGTGGTGACGGCATAGCGGTCGCCGGGAGCTAAGGTGAAAGAGGCAGGGGCGGGGGCGACGGTGGAGATGTAGCGGCGGGGGCGGCGAGGGGGGCGGGGAGGGGGGCGGGGAGGGGGCGGCGAGGGAGGCGGCGGAGGCTAGAGCGGCGGCGTTGGGGTCACCACCTCTATAGACCCTGGCGAAGACCGCGGCAGCCTCTTTTTTCTCAGAAGACAGGAGCGTTTTTCGGGGTCAGGGACAATTTTTTAAAAGTATTTTCTCGCCATAATTGAGATCCGGACAGGCGCCCGAAGATGACTGGTGGGAGGGGAGCGGTAGTGGTCTGCAGGGTTGCCACCCATCAAACACTCCGAGGTTCTATCTCCTTCGGGTAATGAATTTATGATTAATTTATATTTTGATGTGCCCCTCGCATGCTGGCTTTTGGTGTTCCTGGGTTCGAGTTCCAATCGCGACCAAAATAGAGCTGTGACGTTCCATTACAATTGTCGCAGTTTCTATGTTGTGTAACAAAAGGAAGCTCAGGCAGGCCAAGTATGCTAGATACGGTGGAGGTAATACGGATTTCTTCCCACAAGTCTCCTTTAACTCCAGGCGTGGATAATCAAATCAGGATCCACACCTGAAAAACCGCCAGCTGGTAAAAGAAGAATTAATCCGACCCTAAAGTGCCAAATTTATTCAACACATTCCACAAATGTCAAATCCATTCAATACTACGAAATGTTAATTGTGGAAAATTAATGAAGATTAATTTTACTAAGAGACGTCTATCAATTTCCATTTCTATTCTGTTTTTTACCTATCGCTATATTCTTGAGACGCTTTTCCATCATGCTCACAAATATTGTGCTAAAAAATTGCGTTTCTTCTATGTCAAATGACAAATGAATCCTAACTTGAATTATGAGGCCGAATTTGAATATTTTCCACCCTTAAGAACTTTTTTTTTTTTTTTGTACATGACATTTTGGAAATAAGTTCTTCAATTGTCTATGTTACAAATGCAAGATTTATTTTAAAAAAAGATAATTCACTCTATTAATTTGGTAAACTGGTATGTTGCCGCCATTATGGTAAGGGAATAGCGATGGCAGCGAATTGATGCGTGGATTATAATTAGGTAATTTATGTAACACCACGTATGCTTTGAATAAATTATCTGGCTTAAAAAATGTACAATTTATCCTTAGAACTAAAGGCTAAAATAATAACTAATGTGTTCATCAGGTAATGCCCACAATAGGCAACTAAGTTCAAATTTCAGTCACCTCCACGAAATAGAAATGAAAAAAATAAAATCCCAGGTCTCCGGTAAGTAGTTACGTCCCACATTATCTACATTTTTCATGTTTTTCTGCACTGCTTAGAAAATATTTACTCATTATACATAATTGATTATCACAGAAAAACAATTTTCATCTTCATTCATCATTCTCCTGTAAAAAATACATCGTAATTATTTTCATGAGATGAGACTCACGTCACTTCTCACTTACTATATTTATATAATTTTCAGAATGTTTCAAAAAAAAGTCAGACGTCCTGAATTGTATTGTTCAGCACATACCAGCAGTGAGTGACTGTCAGATCAGAAGGGACAGAACAATTTGAAAAACGTGTACAGTGTGTATTGTTGGTACTTCGTACGCATTGGAAAGACCACTGTTTGGAGAATTGTATTCAGAACGTTAGTGTTTAAAGAACGTTCCATTTTGTGCCAAATATTTATACGAGAACTTCGTCTAAAATTTTAAAATTACTTGATCAATCAGCTCTGAAATATATTTTACCTTGAAAGTACAATATAATTCTTAAATTTTAGCGTTTTTCGAAAATTCCGATAAACACGGTTTTCTTGATTGGTGAATCTCAGTGAAAAATACTACATAGAAAAATGTTCATTATATGGTACATAGACTACAGTTTTAGTTGTAGAATGGTTTAATTATTTTTTATGTACTTTGTATTTGTGAAAAAATGTTAACATCTTTTGGGTTTCGGTGATTAAAAATGACCTTCAAAATGAGCGTTCAGTAGGAGTAAATAAATACCTGAGAAGAGAAATAGTTTATCGAGAAAAGAAAGGTTGAGTGTGGACAAATAACAACGTTAAAGCCCTCCAAAACTTCCGTTAATAGAGGTAGCTACCCAAGCATTCTGCTGAGTCAGATTCATTCTTAATTAGTGTCGAAAATGATTTCTAATCTCGAGCATCAGATCTTTTCAATTAGGATATAACTGGAACCCTATAAACGGTAGCTTCTACGGGGCCAAATAAGACCTTCCGAAAAGGGCTTGCAGTTGTTATATGTCACTACTTAATAGGAGTGTCAAAGATGAAATGATGATACAATATCTAAAATCTTTGATAAAATGTAAATTATTCTATTTACCGAAATATTTTCTTTTACGTTGATACTAATAACATTGCTACTGACTTTACAGTGTATAATAAACTTTTGTCTCGAGACAACTAATAAATCATTATTTAATATTTGTTCTGCTTACCTCAAAAAGTTTAAAATAATATAATGAACATAATAGATTCTTCCTTTCTTATTTGGTTTTCCTTTCCTATTCATTTCAAAAATATGTCAAACAATTTAACTTTATTTGTTTATTTAAAAACATTGCCATAGTAAATTGTTTATCATTTTGAAATTAAAACAGGAGAATCGTTTGCTACCGAAAGTTAATATTCAGGGTGGATTATTATATGACATTATTGATATAGCATTCCGAAGTAGTCATATAAGACGAAACAAAGAACCGGTGTGTTTATTAAGATTGTTTTCCGAGTGAAAATAAGAAATAAATGTTTAAAAAAATACTTTATGGAAATAATATACAGTACTTAATCAGGGTGGACTACACGTATGTTCCCAGGTTACATCTGAAACTTCATATTTCGAGTTTCCAATTCCACACATTCTGATTGCGAAAATTAATTCTGCCTACATTATGTGTAAGAGAACGTAATTTATTACATATAGGAACAGAATTTACACTTTTTCGTTAACAGCGCTCGACAGTACTAGTTTTTCTGTAAAAAATCCGCCGTTTTCCGGCGCACGAGTACTTTACTACTTACTTAAATAAATGCGAAAATGTAAAATGAGTTGTAGCCGAAGAAGCAACAATTGAAAAAAAAATTCCACAAGACGAATATGCACAGTCTACTAACAACGCGATGCACAGACTGAGTACGGTCGTATAGCAGACACTTTTCGTGGCGCCAACTCTTTCTATATGTACCGGCTTATTTTGTTTCGGACAATGGATGTTATTGCCGTGCCTCTGGTCGGGACATTTTAGGGTTCGAGTACCGATGGTGACAAGATTTTCTACCCTATCTACACAGCTAGGTCGAATTTAGCCGCTATCTGAAGGAGAATTCTAGTGACTGAGTGCTCGGATAGGTAGTTTTCCGTGATTTATCCGATCAACGCCAGGCGAATGCCGGAGCTGTAGCCTAACCTCAAGAGATCTTTCCTTACTCTTTGTCCTACCCTCATCCCTTACTTACGCATATCACACATGCCGGGAGACTCGTCGGAAGCTTAGAACTTGTTCCGATTGGGGCGGCGCCCCGCTGGTGGGAGATACCAGGTTGGGAAACAACCCGCAAGCGGACTTGTATGTCGGCATCGGATCTCGCCAGCCAGCTGAGGAAGATAATTGCAATCTCCCGCGACGAAAACATGCACTATACTTCAGGATTAATGATCTTAGCAGACCAAGCGCCCTGAATCATTAATCAATCAATCCTCTAAACGGGAAAGATACTTGTGGCGAAGAAAAGTTTTGCTAGTGCGCAGATGGCTTTGGACACCATACGTACTATAATGCGGACGGAATAATAAAAAAAGTAAGGGTCGCACATTGCTAAGCATTTTATTTTTGCCGTTTACCCTCAGTCCCACCAGTCTTCCCTCATCTCTCATACCATTACGTTCTCATAATTTATTCATTTATTTTGAACATTATGGACATAAATGCCAACTTATGTAATAAAACAAAATGAAGTAAGTAATAGTCATACGATATTCTCTCTGTATAATATTATGTATTCGTGAATTAACTTTTGTAAGTCATATTTTCATAAATTGAATATTTCTCTGAAGGAGATTGTTAATTTTACCCCCCTTTCTGGTTAATGGATTGGTATGTGTAGGTTGGTACATGTACAGTTGGTACATAGTTTTATGGAAGTCAATTGCAAATAACGGATTGTGCCATTGCACTGGAATTATGATTCAAGAACGGATCAGGAAGTAGTACCGAATACGTAGCGCAACATGTTTGAATGAATCCAATTGAAATTATGTCATCGTGTTATCATCCGTTCATGAGGCAATTCACATCAGGTCTGAACGAAAGTCTTACGCAACGAGAATCATAACATAAGAAATTAAATAATTGTATATTAGGGATGGAATAAGCTTATGAAATTCATGAGCATATGATGTGTACCACACGACTTTTTATTACGGTAGTGCTTGAGTGTTTTTAACTTGAAAAAAATAACGCATCTAGGAAATCCCCTGCCCCATCTTGCCACCGCATATTCCTCCATCCACACAGATGAGCCCGGCTTTAGTACGTGATCTCGAGTATAATAACCTGGAAATAACTTTTCCGGGGACTCTCGTGTTTAGCATCCAGTAGGTCTTTGCCTTTGTTGCGCGATCGTCGTTTTTTATCACCGCCATCCTTTGCCGTTAGAGCGCAGGCAAGAGCCATCCACGTCAGTCGAACGCAGCTTCTACGGCAGGCAGGCGGCCAGGCGCCGAGGCCTTCGTGCCACATGCGTCCGCTCTCCGCCGCCCGATAATGAGATTCTTCGGGCGGTCTTGGTAACGAAGCGGCCACGGGGTTGGGGTGGATGGGGTTTGGGGCGGGTGACGAGGTGGTTGTTGTGGTGGAAGTGGAGGAAGATGCTTCGATGGAGGTGGATGGGGAGGGAGAGATAGGGGAAGAGGTGGAGGAGGAGATGGATTGGGGGAGGGAGGTGGAGGTTGAGATGGGGATGGGGGATGGAGGGAGAGGTGAAGAAGGATGTTGGGGTGGTGGTGGAAGGAGAGGTGAAGGATGGTGATGGAGGAAGGAGAGGGAGGGGAATGCCGAGTTGGTGGTGGAGAAAGAGGAGGAGGAGAATGAGGTGGTATTGGAGGAAGAGGGGAAGAGGGAATTGATGATAGAGGGAGAGGATGGTAATATCGTGATGGAGGGAGATTTGGAGAATGGAGTGGTGATGAAATGAGAGGTGGAATATGAGATGGTGATGGTGGGAGGGGTGGATGATGAGGAAGTAGTGAAGGAAAGTTGTGGTGGAGGAAGGAGTGAAAGGCAGAGATGAAGTGGGGGCAGTGGGAGATATGAAGGATGAGGTGGTGATGGAGAAAGAGGAGGAAGAAATAATCATGGAGAGAGAGGAGGGTGAAATGATGATGGAGAGGTGGAAGATGAGGTGGCAATGGAGGAAGAGGAAGATGATGAGGTGGTGTGAAAATATGAAGATGGAGGTGGAGGGTGAGGTGGTGTTGGAGAAAGAGGTGGAGGCGAAGGGTGACGTAAATATTGAGGGAAAGGTTGGGGGTTCAGGTGAAGTGAAGGAAGAGGTGGGGATGGATCTCGCGGTAGAGCGTTAGGTGGAGGTAGTGTAATGGATGTGGATGTATGGGGACGGAGAGAGAAATAGAGGCAAATGGGGAGGCGACAGATATAAAAGCGTATACGTTAATTGAAGTTGCGGGTCGCGATCGGGGGTGAAAGCGGAGGCAGTGGTGAGGGTGGAGTGGGGCTGGGGACGAGGGCAGGGGCGGGGGGGGAGGATGGAGGCGAGGGTGGGGGCAAGGACGGGGACGAAAGCGGAGGCAGAGGCTGGGGACGAGGGCAGGGGCGGGGACGAGTGCGAGGGCAGGGCGGGGTCGAGGGTGGGGGCGAGAGCAGTGCAGAGGCGGAGGCAGGGCGGGGGCGAGAGTGGGAGCCGGGGGCGAGGGCGAGGGCAGGGGCGAGGGAGGGGGTGAGGGCAGGGGCGGAGCGAAGGCGGGGGCGATGGCAGAGGCGAGGACAGGGGCGAGGGCGGGGTCGGGCGAAGGCGAGAGCGCTGGCGAGAGCGCTGGCGAGAGCGCTGGCGAGGGCGCTGGCGAGAGCGCTGGCGAGAGCGCTGGCGAGAGCGCTGGCGAGAGCGCTGGCGAGGGCGCTGGCGAGAGCGCTAGCGAGAGCGCTGGCGAGAGCGCTGGCGAGGGCGCTGGCGAGAGCGCTGGCGAGAGCGCTGGCGAGAGCGCTGGCGAGGGCGCTGGCGAGAGCGCTGGCGAGAGCGCTGGCGAGAGCGCTGGCGAGAGCGCTGGCGAGGGCGCTGGCGAGAGCGCTAGCGAGAGCGCTGGCGAGAGCGCTGGCGAGGGCGCTGGCGAGAGCGCTGGCGAGAGCGCTGGCGAGAGCGCTGGCGAGAGCGCTGGTGAGAGCGCTGGCGAGAGCGCTGGCGAGAGCAGATGCAAGGGTAGGGGAGAAGGAGGAGGCGTGGACGAGTGCGAGGGCAGGGGGGTGCGAGGGCGTGGGCGGAGGCGGGGGTGAGGGAGAAGGCGATGGCGGGGCGGGTCAGCGGCAGTGGCCGAGGCACTGTCAAGGGGGCGGGGCAGCGGCGGCGGCTTCCCCGCCGTAAAAGCTCCTTTGGTTTCGACCTTTCCGTGCTGGCGTCCACAAAAACCGCGCGCCTCTGTGACCGCCCCCCGCTGCGCACCTCCTGCCGTCCACAGCACCTGCCGCTGCCGATGCTGCTGCTTCTGATGCTGCGTTGTCACTGGACCGCGCGAGGTGGCGTTCCACCTCACTTCCTCCGGCGGCTCGGGAAAAGTGGCTCAGGGCATCAACTGATGTCACTGCAGCGCCTCTGACAGGGAGGTCCTGAGGCAAGATTTTCGACACTAGCTTGTCAGTTAGGTCGAATTTATTCGCTGTCTGGAGGAGAATTCTAGAGGTCGGCTGCTCTGATCGGTAGTTTTCCGTGGTTTCTCCGACCAACACCAGGCGAATGCCGGAGCAGTACCCTACCAAACGGGCCACGGACCGCGCGCGATCTTTCCCCTCCTCTTCCTTGTCCTATTTAGCATTTAGGACGCATTTATGCATGCAGGGAGGAATGAACCAAAGGACAGAGGTGGGAGTGGGGCCAAGAGGACTCAGGGAGGACCAAGAATAGGCAGAAGGGGGTGTAGAAGGGCTGGACACATATGCAAGCAAAATTACTTCCATTTGCTGAAGTGAGAAAAATCATTTATTTATCTTATTTTTCCTCTAATAGGTTATTGTGATAATAATTCCTGGGGCTATTTCGGGTTGCTTTTTAGTAAATTTACTATTTACTCCGTATGAGTAGTAGAATTACTTTACATCTACCTATCTTTTGTATCTACCCTACTCTATAAAGCTTAAAGAATCTGAATAAATCAACTGCAATACACAGAGGTGTGGGCCTTCCAAATTATTATAGTCTTAGATGAAAGCTTGTCTCATCCTTAAGCGTAGCAGATACTTGTTTCCATTATTATGCAATAGATTTAGTAATACGTATTATTGGGTTTGCGTTCTCTATTTTTAACGTAATTCCGAAATAGAGTAAAATTGTGAGACAAACATTTTCTCCACAGAGCTATGTCATTCGATTTGCTATGTACAAAACTGTCAGACCAACTAGAGTCCCAGTAATTACATGCATTTAAATCGGGATATTCTTCTTCTTCTTCTTTTTGCGAATAAGCCCAACTGGGACTACGCAAAGTACTCAGATGTGTTTCTTAGCCTTATATTATTATTATTATTATTATTATTATTATTATTATTATTATTATTATTATTATTATTATTATTATTATTATTATTATTTATTCTCGAGTTCCTCATGAACAGTGTTACTTTCTATGTCCCTGGTTCGACTCTGAGCTGCGGCAAAAATAAAGCTGTAGCTTTCCAATACAAATCATGTGAGTGCCTGTAGCTGTGTGCTCGTCACGTGTCTCCCTTACTCCGTAGCGAAGATAATAAATAAAAAAAGGACCCGGGCCTGAAAACATCGCTAGCTGGCAAAAGTCGGATTAATTCAATCCTAAAATGAAAAATGCATGTATACGTTATTATTTATTATGCCCAAAATTCCTGTCTAATGATGTCGGTTAAAAATAAAGTCTACTACTGGTTGTAACCACCTAGCCAAGGAGCGTACCTATGACTGTGAAAGCCATTACAATACTTCTCGCAGAATATGGCTTATTCCCCAAAACGCGCATCAAGTCAATTCAAACATCAGCGGGATCATACACAATCATGGCAGTAGAGCATGGTGCAGTGTAACTAGGACTGCCAACCGTCCTCCATTTCGGAGGACAGTCCTTTGTGAATGTCAATTGTCCTCTCGTTTTCTTTTATTTTTTAAATATATTTCTTTTAGTAAATTTTTAACTTTTGTTGCCATTTATTTTAGCTCATGACTTACATCTGCTACGATGTATCGTTTATTGTTTAATTTATAATAGAAATCCTTTTTTTTGAACGCTGACACAGGCATGCATGTTAGTATCTGTCTAGCGGCTAAAATAACAAAAGAGACGCTCAGATAATTTTCATATGAATTTTGTGAATCATTTCACTTGAATCGTAAATGGAGAGAAGAAATATATGGATCTGATGTTAGTCTAAATTAAATATTGATAAAAAGAAAAGTGTTGATGCTGTTTTTTTCCTTCTTCTTTTTCTTATCGAGTGTCCTCCCAAGTACACGAACATGGTTGGCAACTCTAGGTGTACCTGACGGAAAGGGCGGGACAGACGGTGGTAGCAAAGGCGGGTGCTCTTCAATTCTGCGGGAGCCCTCATGTGGGAGCCCAACACACACGCCCAGGCGGTCCCCACTCCGCCAACGCCCACCGCACCCGCCGGTGGCGCTGACAACGAAATGGCGGCCGCTCCAGTTGGCGTGGGCGGAACCCATCGCGGGGACTGATTGAGGCCGATGGGACCGTTGAACTCCCAGCAATCAGCTGCCCCTTGGGAAACGTGCCGCATCGGTGTTCAGTTTATACGGGTTTTGCCATCCGCCGATCATTACGTCATTTGTTCTCAAATAGCTTGGTTATACTTTGCGTTCTGCTTGTTTTCGGTACGGAAGAACATTTTCATTTAAGAAACAGTAACGAAGGAAGGAGAATTTTTCTTTCAAGAAAGATGTTTCTGCTCAATTTGCTAGGTGGAGTTTATCCGTTGTCTGAAGGAGAATTCTATCTACTGACTGGTTTGAACGGTAGTTTTCAGTTGTTTCTTCGATCAACACCAGACGAATGCCGGAGCAGAACCCTAACAAATGGGCCACGGACCGCGCGCGATCTTTTCTTTCTCTTCCTTGCTCTTCAGCCCTCACACATTACCACACATGCCGGGAGAAGGGCCAACTCCTAAGGTTATTAGTTACATACGTGTACTGCCTGTTTTTTATTATGTGACTTGGCGGTGATCTTCCCGACTTAAAGCTCGTTCCAGCTGGGACAGTGCCCCATTCATGGGAGATACCTTGTTAGGGATATCCCCACAATCCGTTCAGTAGGTCGGCACCGGACCATTCCATCCTGTGAAGTAAGATCACTACCGCCTCCTGCGATAAAAAAAACAGGCACTGCACTTACCAGACTAGTGACCTTAGCAGTTGACGCGCCCTGTTTCACTAATTAATCAATCAACACATAGTGGAGATTAATTACTTCGTATTAGGACAATATATTTGTACCGTTAATGTAAAAAATCTCACTTTGTGTATCTTGATTAAGGTCGGCGGAAACCAACGAAAAGTATTTTTCTTGACTTACAAAAACGACTGATTTTTCGAGTCCCAATTTTCTAGGTTGGGTATGATACTCAACGTTTCGTCTTGTTCCCTCAATTGCAACTTCGAAAGTTTTGCTTCAGTGCAAAGAGGACAGCAAAAGCGTGCTAAACCGTATAAAATGTCGCAATCATCTTGCCTATTATAAACAAAGCGTACACTTCACGACATTGAGATGAAAGTCTTAATAACTGGAACGTGTTGGAAGGGAGGGCTAGGAATCGTGACCGTGCATGCGCGTGTCAAACCGAGCGTGTGCAAGCACACTCCAGAGAGCCGTCGCACAGTGAACGATGTTTTAAAAAACTGGGCCAACATCCATTATGTTTTACTTTCTCGCTAGGGAATAGAGAGAAAGTTATGTAATGCTTCGCGAAAAAAAGAATTTTCGGCAAAAAAATCTTATTACAGAGCACCGGTGACGAAAAAGTGGATAAATCCAGTTACTAAATTTAGAAGAAAAAAATCTCTATTAAGTGGTGTAGAAGACGAAATCGGCTGAACCGTTCAACCGATTTTCTCTAAAACTGATATTCCATCCCCAATCGATCTGACGTATGTCGCGGCCTCTTGAATTTAAAACCAATATTTTAAATTTAGAGGGTACTCTACATGAAGTCCTGGGATATTTCCAAAATTTTTCAAAAATATTGCTCCATCGTTTCTAAATTTTAAATTAAATTTTGTTGTTGGATAGTGTGAAGGACGTTGAAGAGATGTAGATGCATATTTCATAAAAGTTGAAAATCCTGACTTTTCGAAAATTGTCAAAATTCAAAATCTTTTCGAAGTCTTTTTGTAACTAGAATACTAAAAATAGTGCTTCTTTCCCTTAATGAAATCTGTTTCTTAAAGCTAGATTTTGACATATGGTTGAATACAATTTTTTGAAAATTTGACTACTTTTCGGGTAATTTTGCGTGAAAATAAGGCCGGGAAAGTACGTGCTGTTTTAACACCACTAGTTTAGATTTGCGCGAAACATATCGTTGCTTGGAATTGTAACTATCGATTCGGTAGACGTTTCCGAAAAAAAATTAAATTCATAGATCGGTTCTGCATTTTAAAATAATTTAAACGTTCATGAAGCACTCCTTATGTTTTGCGAAAAACGGATTAGAGAACGTATCACAACGATCGCAAATTTTATGGTTCTCAAAAATATGAATGCAGATAAAAGGATCATCAGCAAAACACAATTCTAAAATTCATTGACCCAAGTAAACAACTACATCAAACTTTCTCAACCGGAACTTCATTTTTGTCTTACTTCACCTTTTCGGGATGTTCCACCACGGTAACCAATAAGTCGATCCAAGTCCGTCAGAATCCCTAAACATCAATGGCACATGACGCTTCATGAACACACGCAATTCATCTAGATCACTCACACACTAGATCTTAAACATGAATTTCCCTTTTTATTTCTGAAAATCTTCCAGAATATGTAAATTGAATTGTGAAGGGACCTAGAATCAGTCTTCAGGACACTGTGCAGCTTGTCTTTTGGGACATCGGTCCAACCTACGATTGTGTTAAATGCAGACTAACAAAGGGTTTATGACCCCCGCTAGAATCTCCAAATAGGATCTTTCAAAAATGTATATCAGTTAATAAATATATCAATATATCAATGTTTTTGAAACCAGATGTAAGTTCATTATTTCAATATAGCTAGAGAACCCCTTGGGGATAACATACAAAATATTGCTTGGGGATAGTTCAATGTCGTTTAGGACCCATTAACCCTAGCATTACCAACAGAGTCGGGACCTCAAAGGCCCAGCGTTGTTTAATTCTTATTGATTTCAATTTCTCTGTTCATTGATTAGTGATTCCGGGATCATCAACTGTTAAGGTCACTACTCCCGAAAGGGTAGTGCATGTTTTTATCGCTGTACCTGGCTGTGATCTTCCCCCGCTAGATGGTGTGATCCGACGCCGACCTACCTGTCGAATTGCGGGGTTTTCTTTAACAAGGTATCTCCCAAGAGAAGGGCACCGCTTCAGCCGGGAGAAGCTCTAAGCGCCCGACTTTGTGATAGTGTAGTGTGTGTGTGTAAGTTGGGGATGAGGATAGGACAAGGAATAGGAAAGAACAATTGCGTGCAGTCCGTGGCCCGTTTATTTATACTACTCTGGCATTCGCCTGATGTTCGGAGAAACCACGAAAAACTACCGATCAGAATAGCCGCACGCTAGAATTCTCCTTCAGACAGCGGCTGAATTTGACCTTGCTATTTAGTGTCGAAAATCTTGCTACAATTGGGTTCGAACTCAAGAACCTTCCGGTCGGAGGCTCCGCAGTGACATCAACTGATGCTCTGAGCCGCACAAGTCGGCCCTTTTTGACTTTTGACCATCTTTCCGGGATTTCTTCCTCACGGAGCGGGGCGGGGCAGCTGTGATGGATCACGGCTGCCGCAGGCGACTGAAGCCGAGCCGCTGCGGTTGAAGCCCGTGTTGCAGATTGCAGGCGAGAGGTCGTGACACCGCTCTTGTTGACCTGACCACGCTTCCTCGTTGGGGCGCCAAGGGGTTCTCAAGATTTAAACGAAGCTGTTTGCGGAAAAGATGTTTAAAGAAATGTATAGGTTGGTTGGTTGGTTCGTGATTCTGGACGCGTCCACAGCGTAGGTAATTTTATCCCGTAAATGTAGTGCATGTTTTTTTCCTTTGGAGATGGCGTTGACCTTCCACCGCTGGATGGTGAGATCCGGCGCCGACCTACCGTCGGCTAGCGGGGTATCCCTCTAACCAGGACTCTCCCTCCAGCAGGGCACCGCCCTTACCGGGACAAGCTCTAAGCTCCCGACCGGTCTCCTGGGATATGTGGTAGTGTAGTGCACGTTAGTGTGTGTGTGTGTAAGCGGAGAAGATAGGACAAGGAAGAGAAAGGAAAGATCGCGCGCGGTCCGCGGCCCGTTTGGAAGGGTACTGCTCCAGCATTCGCCTGGTGTTGATCGGAGAAACCACGGAATACTACGGATCAGAGCAGCCGGCCGCATGAATTCTCCTCCAGACAGCGACTGAATTTGATCTAGCTGAAAAGCCAGTGTCGAAAATTCTGCCGCCGTCAGGACCCGAACTTAGGACCTTCCGGTCAGAGGCGCTATAGTGACATCAGTTGATGCACTGAGCTCTACCACTTCCGGTCTTTAAAGAATTGGAAATGTAGAAACCAATAATGCTTGAAATCTTAAATTTCGTCGTACATGTCGGAGGCCCAGGCACGAATTTTTGGGTTGTTTTCTCAAAACGATTTGTTCCTTTCTTGCTTCCTGCTCCGCTCCAATTAAGATAATAGTACTGTCGATCATTGCGGAAGTTTTATTGATTAGCTCGTTTAGTGATTTACTGCAGTAAATTAAAGTGGCAAAAAAGGTGTGATATGTACAAGTTTGGTATTTTAGAGTAGGGTTTATCCGACTTTTGACGGCTAGCGGTTTTCCCAAGCCTGGGTCCTGTTTTTATTTATTAATCACACCGGGAGACTGGGAGATATCTCTGGCGAGTATGACGTATTCCCGTTGCTGTAGCTAGTTTATTTGGCCTGCCTGAGCTTTTTCTTTCATCTTACAGCTACAGAAACTGAGATTATTTGTATCGTAACGCTACAGTTTTATTTTTGCCCCGGAGGGTGTGTTACATTTAGTTAGTAATTATAATAATTATAATAATCCCATAATTCCCTTTCATATATCCCTCTCATAAATGTTTTCATAAGAGAACTTGTTGCATCAGTGAATTGTTTTCATATTTCCCTCGCAAGTAAGATCCTATCGATCCACGTACGTTACGCACTGTATATTGTACGCCACATGGAATGCAATAACAAGCTACAACGCATCAGTAAAAAAATTAAAATATTTTAACCATAATTTCAAGTTTAAAATAAGTGAAGATCAGCTGTATCTACATCTTAGTCGATAAAGGGTTTAAATTTTTACCGTGGCTGGACTAAGGGATATTTTATGTTACTCGCGGAAGTGAAAGACCAGATCCTCCATGCGGCTCGCCGTCGAGTTGGAAATGTGCGAACAAAGCTAATCAAAATCGCGATTATCTTTTGTAAACTTCATCCAACTAGATGAAATCCTATTTCTTTTAATCACCATCTATTGCACAACACACAGCACATGTGTTCTATTTATCATTTTGCTTTAGCTCTTTGTCAAATGCAAAGTACGAGCGACGGGTACGAAGTAGAAGAGCACAGCTTTTCTACTTCGAGCTTGTTGTAGCTTTTCTACTGACGAGGGGCGTTGTTCGTGGCGTGGCACGGCTAGTGGCGCGGCGCAGCGAGATGTGGCTGACGCCGTGAGGCTTGGCGTGGCACGATGTGGCGTGACGGGGTGGGACGCGGCGTGTTGGGGAGTGGCGGGGAGTGACGATGAGAGGGCGGGACTCAGAGCAATGCACGGCGGGTATACTGAGGCGAGGCGTATTGGAGATCGGTCGGAAGGGGTGGGGCGGGGCGAGACAGAACCGGGAGGAGCGATCGGAGAACGGCGAAGCGGGGAAGAGCGGGTCGGAGTGGGGCGGGGCGGGGAGGCGCTAGGCGGAGCGGAGAGAAGCGGGGGTGGAACGCGGCGTGGCGAACCAGAACTGGGCGGAGCGGAGCGGAAATCGGCGAGGCGAGCGGGGCTAGTTGGTGCGGGGTGGGTCTGGTTGGGGTAGGGCTCGACCGAGCGAGACCGGGTGGGTGTGGGCATGGCGGGGAGTTCAGTAACGAAGCGGGGTGAGGCATGACGGGGCGAGGCGGAGAGTGACGAAGCAAGTCGATGCGAGAGCCGTAGCCGATTGGGAAGGAGTGGGGCGAGGCGGGACTGAAAGGACAAGGAGGGCTGGGATGAGGCGGAGGGGGCGGGGTGAGGTGGGCGCAGCGACGCTGTGAGCGGCGGAACGGTGCGGGGCGAGGTGATGCGGGACGAAGTGGGTTGATCCGAGACTGGTTGATATGGGGCGAGATGATGCGAGGCCGAGTGATGCGAAGCGGAGTGATGCGGGGCGGGGTGATGCGAGAAGTGATGCGACGCTGGGTGGTGCGGGGCGGGATGCTCCGGGGCGGGGTGATGCGGAGCGGGGTGATGTAGGGTCGGGTGATGGAGAACGGGATGATGCGGTACGGAGCGGGGGCGTGGGGGGCGGGGCGGGGCGGGGTGATGCAGGGTCGGGTGATGCGACGCTGGGTGATGCGGGGCGGGTTGATGCGGGTGCGGTGGTGCAGAGCGTGGTGATGCTGGGTCGGGTGACGCGGGGCGGGGTGCTGCAGGGTCGGGTGATGCGACGCTGGGTGATGCGGGGCGGGTTGATGCGGGTGCGGTGGTGCAGAGCGTGGTGATGCTGGGTCGGGTGACGCGGGGCGGGGTGCTGCGGGGCGAGGTGATGCGAGGCGAGGTGATTGGGGTGGAGTGATGCGAAGCGAGGTGATGCGGGGCGAGGTGATGCGGGGCGAGGTGATGCGGGGCGAGGTGATGCGGGGCGAGGTGATGCGAGGCGAGGTGATTGGGGTGGAGTGATGCGAAGCGAGATGATGCGGGGCGGGGTGAAGAAAGGCCGGGTGATGTGAGGCGGGGTGATGTGAGGCGGGATGATGCGGGGGCGTGGTGATGCGGGGCCGGGTAATACGGAACGGAGTGGCCGTAGCGGAGCGGGGCGCGGCGGGATTGCGGGGGAACGGCAAGGCCGAGGTAGGGCGGCGCGGGCGAGAGCAGGCGGAGGGGGCGGGGCGCGGCGGTCAGCGTGATTGCGACGGCGACGGCCTGCACTTAGCGCCCGCGCTACGCCACGCGCCTCTGCGCATGCGCCGCTCGCCCGCGCGTGCGCGCCACCGCCCTACGCCTCCCCGCCCACGCCACGCCCCCTCGCCCGGTCACGCGCGCCGCGCCCATTTCCGCTGCAGGGCGCGCCGCACGCCCCCGTCACGGAAACCTCTGCGGTGTGGAACCGACCACGCAATAGATGGGCAACTGTCTGGATATTGCGAATCTTTAAATTCTACCTGAGTAGAGTACCTACTCCTACCTGAGTAGCTAGTATCGAAAGAACTGCCACCGTCGGCACTCGAACTCCAGGACCTCCCGACCTTTGGCGCTGTAGTGACATCAACTGATGCCCTGAGCTATCTAAGCAGGTCCGTATGTTGTAAACCGATTGTGTAAATGATACTTATTTCACCTTTTTGTTTGACCTGTAACTCAGGACTAATCAAGTTTTTGCCATCATCTTAGAAATCTGACCTTAGCAACTAACGTGGGCGCCCGGAGTCACTAATCAATCAATCAATCAATCCAACACAGGGTATCAAACGGGAATAGAAAGTATTGAAAAATACGAATGTTGAAATAAGCAATTATTTTAAAAGCAAATAATATTATTTGTAGAAGTTGATTTTAAAAATAAGAGTATTGAATCCTTGTGGAATACTGACAATTTGGCGATATAAGATCGACATAATAATAACGTAGCAGTTGGAATGAAAGAGAATGACCCATTTCATTTCTTTGAACACATTCTAATACGTCACAATTCTTTTTACTATGGCTTCAATTCCTTTGTGGGTCGTTCCTCCTGGAATGATTGAAAATTAGTTTTCATGCAAGTTATATGTTGCACAAGGTAAAGAATATGACCGTGGATAATCTTTAGGGTTACCTTCATTCATTTTTTGTAATAAAGCATGAAGAAAACACATATAATGAAACAATTAACGCACTTAATGACTCCTTGTTCTCGATTACTTGAAAGCTAAAAATTATACAATATTCATGAAACATAACCTAATGTTTCTTCTCCGCAAACATGTGAAGTTTTTGAAAATGCATCGATGTGCTCCATATAACTACAAGATTTATTTATATTTATATATTTATATATTTATAAAATCAAATTAAAAATTAGTGCAGCATGTTAACTATTAATAATGTAATATTAGTGGAGTACGATCAATGGACTTTACTCCTCTCAAGTACTAGTTTACACAAATGTATGTAATTTTGCCAAATGTTTGTTCACAAACAAATTGCAAAATAAAATGTAATAAAAAAATCTGTATACAACTATAATAAAACTACAATGAATCATGAACAATATAAGCGATGTCGTTTTCATGGAAACCACTACAGGAAATGTATTTGAGTTGCCACAGTGAGTGAGATTCGTAGAATATCTGGTGGAGCAAGGTCATGTGTAAGATTGGTTGGAATATTTCCTATTGGTTGGCGATATCCAGTTTTGTTTCTTTTTAATTTTAAGATACAAGAACTACAAATAATTGAATGACTAAACGTGATGAAATAGCTCAACGGACGATATTTAAACACTACTTGGATTTTGTGTGATTTGTGTGGTGGGTATATGATTCATTGATGTCTCTTCAAGTAGTGATTGGATCTGCAAAGGCAAGCAAAAGGTTAGTCATCTTGTGGGAGAAATGTAAGTACTTAAATTTCTACAAATAAGCGTAAGCCCAGTCATGCATTAGTTCAAGTATCACTGGAAATTAAACGAGTTGTGGTCACACGAGTATGAGCTATCTAATTAAAGCCTAATTTAAGTGAAGTTTTTAATGATGCAATTGTAAACATTTGCCCTCGTGACAACCCTATTTTACCGTTCTCTCGAGATCGATCAGAAATTCTATAAAACCAATAAATCCATTTTAGTGACCCCACTCACATGTTGGTCATCGTATGTAAACAACATAAAATACGATGAAATACACCGTTTTCAAAGAAACCGACTGATGTATTCGAAAACATTAACGTGCACACACTCAATTAGTTAAAAAAATCATGAAGTTAACAGCAAAATAAAGCAAATCGTTCGCCTCTTCGACAGTGGTGGTAAAGCAAAATTTAACGTTAACTCAGGGTATCTCCACAATTCCTTATTAACGTGAAGCACGACCGTGAGTTATCACTGCCATTATGGTCTGTTAACGTAATATGCAACACTCTCCTTTAACAGTAATTGCCTGCTAGTTTTCCCTCGACCTCAATCCCTTGCTTTAGCTTGTAAATATAACTCACGTATGGGTTTGTGAGGGTCGGGTTGGAGCCAAGAGGCTTTTCGATATTTCACTTCATTACCAACCTAATCGCGGAAACTCCTTCGCGGATTGCGGAGCATTACGGGCTAGCGATAGGCGTCACAAATCGCTGTCCATGCAGCAGAACGGATTCGGTCTCCTACCCCCACCCCCACCCATCCCTCCCTCCCTCGTCACCGTCGTTGGTCCTCAGCCGGCACAGTGTGTCCAAATAAGATAATTCCCGGTACACTGATATAAACGGCCGGTTATCGTGAGCTGTTGAACCCACTTTTGCAGGTTCAAATCCGATCGAAACCGTGGATTTTTAAGGGCGAAAAACACCTTCGCACACTTTCCTTCCAATGGAAGTTAAAGCCGGCTGTCCCATGTTGAAGATTTACTGCATGTGAAAGATCTTCGTGCTTCAAAGAATTCTCTGAGCTAAATTTACATCGCCTGTTTCGTCACCCGAGTAATACCTTCTTTCTCCGCTAGATGGTGAAAGGATCGTAGCCAAATTTGTGTGGTTAAATGACAGAGGGAGCCAGATTGCCTGAGTCTCGGCACATTAAAGAAAGCATGAAGTAAACTAAATAAAAAACGTTATTACAGTAGCATTCATTTCATTACGAAGCATTTCTTTCATTACTGTACCCTCTTAGCCGGCAACCTCTGGCATCTACACCAAACAATGATTTGGCCAAAAAGCCATCGTTCATTGCTTAAAATTTTACTACTGAATTTGTATTATTAGTAACAACCAAAATACTCGTATGCAACCTTTTTGAAGTTAAAATGAAATGGATAATTAAGATATCGAACCGTGGAAGATTTCCTTTGCACGGAAAATAACTCGTGTTATTGTAGGCGAGTGTATTTACAGTTCGTGATTGTAGTACTTTTATGTGCATAAACACATACTTTTATGTACATGTCTACGGCCCTACTAACCTGGTAATTAAATCTCACCTCCATCGCAGTCCTGCACTATCAATCCTGAAATAAGAAGCTTATTTTCTAAAACGCATGGATTCAAAATCACAAAATCACGTAGCCAATTTCCATGAGGCTTTGCAGATATGTTTACAAACTAGTTGAAAACAATGCACAGGAATCCAAGGCCCAAAGTTTGATACCGGTAGACACATAATTAATTTTACTGTGAATTCAACCTTTCCAAGCACACTGTCGTAAATAAGCCCCACAATGTGCCAGTTTGGTCTTACCTACGACCGCCTTAGTGCATTATTTAATGTCATTGCAGTGCCTATGACTGGGTGGTCATAGGATTCAATACTCGACGGTGGTAGGATTTTCATTACCTAGGAACACTAGCGGTCGGCAACTGTGATCGGTAAATCTCCGTGGTTTCTCTGACCAACAACTGGCCAATGCCGAAGCATTAAACACGCCACAGGCCGCGTGCGAGTAGGTCGGCACCGGATCTCGCCATCCAGCGAGAGATCATTTTTTTAGTGTTAATGATTGATTGATTGATTGATTTTTTCGTGTTTCCGGGCGCGTCAACTGCTTCGGTCATTAGTCCCGTGACTGTAGTGCATGTTTTTTCTCGGGAGATGGCGGTGATTTTCCCCCGCTGGATGGCGAGATCCGGCGCCAACCTACCGTCGGCTAGTGGGGTTTCCCCCTAACCAGGACTCTCCCACCAGCGGGGCACCGCCCCAGACGGGACAAGCTCTAAGCTCCCAACCGGTCTCCCGGAATATGTGATAGTGTAGTGGATGTTAGTGTGTGTGTGTGTGTAAGGGGAGAAGATAGGACAAGGAAGAGGAAGGACAGATTGCGCGCGGTCCGTGGCCCGTTTGGTAGGGTACTGCTCCAGCATTCGCCTGGTGTTGATCGGAGAAACCACAGAAAACTACCGATCAGAGCAGCCGGCCGCTAGAATTCTCCTCCAGACAGCGACAGAATTCGACCTAGCAGAAAAGCTAGTGTCGAAAATCCTGCCGCCGTCAGGACTCGAACCTAGGACCTCCCGGTCTGAGGCGCTGCAGTGACATCAGTTGATGCACTGAGCTACCGCTACCGGTTTTTTAGCGTCAAAAACACGCGCTACTCTTGCGGGACTAACGACTTTACCCGTTGACGCGCCCGGAATCACCAACAAATGTATTAATCACTCCCACTTATGACCTTCTAGAGCCATTCAGTTGCCCACAGTGTAGCAGCATCTCTTCCTGATCCTTCCTTTCCAAAACCCTCCACCCCCGCCGCACCTACCGCCGCACCCTCTCACGGCGGGCGCCCGACTTAATGGTCGCCTTACGAATTCTTGGACAGCGGCCTCGACAGCGTCGAAGCCCCGTTGACAGGCGAAAGTCGAATCAATAACAGCTCGTGCGCTCGATCGAAGCCCCGGGGCCTTATGGGAAAAAGCCGCCCGCCGCCCGCCCGGCCGTAAATCCAAGGTTCCCCGCCCCGCCGCTAGGGGGAGTGGGGGTGGGACCAGCCGCCGACGGAGACAGCGGAGTTGTAGAGGAACGGAAGAATGGTTCTCACGCGGAGAAGGCAACGCACGCACACACACACACACACACACACACACACACACACACACACACACACACACACACACACACACACACACTGCCCCACCGTAGCCTAGGAGGTGAATTGCAAAAAACTAAAACTTTTGGCTGCGAGCATTTTTAGAAAACATAATATTGTATTTTACCGGTGTATAAGACGCCTTTTTTGCCTACTGTAACTCGTCAAAAAACGGGACGCGTCTTATACAACGGATATGAATTTTTGTAACTGTTTGAATATGCAGTATCTAGCAATACAAAAATCAACTTTTTTAAACTGAAAAACAGGAATTTGTGTTTCTACAAAATTAACTATTACAGAAGCTAAAAGTATTACAAAAAAGTGCTGGAAATTTCTTTGGATCAACATAATGGTGTAGCATATTTATGAAAAGACAGGGCCTTTCCATGCGTAACAGAAAAAATATCAAGGCTCCCCGCGGAATATGAAGAAAAGACCATTGCTTTTCACAGGTCACAATTCCCACTCCTTTCATATAAATAAAAATGAAGTATAAAATTGAACATTAAAGAATGAAATCCATCTTGAAAATAGTGCGCCTTATACACCGGTGCGTCTTACATACCGGCAAATACGGTACATCCATTTATAGGGTGGCCCTTGGCGTAGTGGTCAGATTGCATGTCGTCCCCGCTGGTGTCCGGGTGCAATCTCAGGCGGTTCCAAGTGGAAGATGTGGTGGACAATGCGGGTCCGCGGCATGTTTTCTCGGGGTACTCCCGTTTCCCCTGCCAATACAGTAGAGTGGACAGTGTACAGTAATCAGGAGTACAGTGTACAGGTAATTGAGGCTGATGGTATCTCGGATTACAAAAACTTGGATTACACGAAAAAAACAATACATAACGGACTTTTCAACAAAAATCTATAACGTAGTCAAATTTAATGGGCAGATACTTTTAAAATTATTTTTTTATTTAATAGGTAATTATTACAGACAAATTAGAAAACTTGATGCAATGTGGCTAGGCCGAAGGCCTTTAACCCATTACAATACCTACATTCTACCGCGTTCTAACCTTTCGAATTCTGGTATTCACCCCAAATGGTCTCTCCTTCGCATCAAAGCCGCAGAAAAGAGACCATAATGTACGGCTGAGGAAAAAACTCCTGAAGGGGGAAAAACCTGCCGTCAGAAGCCGAGTACATGCTAATCTATCCGGTTTTTAAACCATTTATTTATTTGGCGCGGGCGTCAGGCATTCTCCTTCCAGTGTTTGGCCTCCTACGCACCTGAAAACAAACAGCACCACAGAAAATCGTCCGCACCAACGCCTCTGCCCTAACATTTCCGAATCCTACTTCCCTTCGCCTCTTAATGTGTTTTATTTTAACCGTTTTCTTTTATTTTAATTTAATTTAATTTTAATTTATTTAACTTATATTAATTAATTTAATTTAAATTTATTTAACTTATTTTAATTAATTCAATTTAAATTTATTTAACTTATTTTAATTAATTTAATTTAAATTTATTTAACATATTTTAATTAATTTAATTTAAATTTATTTAACTTATTTATTTTAATTTAATTTTAATTTATTTTAATTATTTTAAGTTAATTTATTTATTTTTATTGACTTATTTATCTACTTATACTTAACAATTGACTACAACTTATAACTTTTTTTTTGTACTGTTTACTAACCTAGCATAACTTACTGACTAACTTAATTATTTTTTAGTTTATTGATTTATTATTTATTTCTCTCCAGTCTAGGCTCTGCAGAGCCTACTTTTAAAATTACAGGTACATACATACATACATGAGCACAAACCAGTCACGACAACGTAGCAGACTGACAGTGGAACCGACCGCCCCACACGTGACCTTCAACGAAGGGTTGTCAACCCCTGAGACGCTGTTGATTATCGCCGCTTGTTTGCTTGTTAAGTCACTTGGTGCACATCAGGCTACCTCGAATTGCACGGAATTTTGGATTAGCGTGGGACGGATGACTACGATTCTACAGTATGCACTCTACCGGTATGCTTCATTAATCATTCCCGATGCACATATACATTGATGCAGGGGTAAACTGAAAGTTGAAAGTCTTGTAATTATAGGAATAATGGTCCAATTCACGAAGTAGTGTGATGTTCTTATGTAAAATTTCTGTAAGTTCGCAGTTTCATTATGTGCGATTATGATACTTTATTTTTTTTAAATATTTTACAAAAATGTTTCACTCAAATACAATAATGCTTGTAGCTATCAAAAAACTGGTAAAAATACGTCAATAATATTATTGAATCAAATAAAATAATTTATTATTGACTAACATAAAGAAAATAATAGAAAACTGAAAGTGTCCATTTTCCTCAAATATGTTCTGGGTTTCCTCCTAGCCACTTACTTCTACTAGAGACTCAGGGAACAAACTCAAGGATTGCTGATCATTTGTTCTGTACGTATATCACTTGCCGATTGAAATTCCTGCCAATTTGCAATCCAAAAATGATTTCCGGCAACCAGCATATGAGGTATTGGTGTCGCCCCAAAAATGGTTTTCCAAAGTGGGCAAGATCGTATTGTTAACCAAACGTTTGTAGCAAATTTCAGTACTACTCAAATTCATCAAAACTGTCACATTTTTTGAGTATGTGAGGAACCCCTTCAGCATTTTTTCTCTTTGTAAATCAAAGGAGTGACCCTTCAATAGCTAATTCTTTCTTGTATTATTTGTAAGGGTTTTGCAATTGTAACATTATCTTGAGAACACTTCATTCATCTCGAGATCGATATTTTGCAGCATTTCATAACTTTTTGTATAATACATATATGATAAAATGTATTTTACCTTAATTATCACGTATTGTTTTATTTACATCTCAGAACAGGAGAATGAAATTTAGAAACGTGTTTCATCGCGTTCATTTGAGTACCGCATATATTTTGTACAGAACATCACTGTAGAACTACTAGTTGTCTGATTTTTTTGGTCATATCAACTTACTTCATTCTCTATTATATATTTGTCATTGCCAACTATAAGCACGCGATTGTTTCATTCCTCGATTGTGTGTTTATTATTCCTTGATACATCTATTTGATTCTAATGAGTAGGGAACGGAATTTATTGCAACAAAAAAATTAAAATATGAACATGTATGTTTTTTCCAAAATTTATAAGAAAACTAGAAGATATGTAAAATAAAATTTTATTATATTCTTTAAAATTCCTCTAAACAAGCATTATCCGAGTTCAGAACTTCTCGATGAGATATTAACTTGGATTCGGAGTGGCTGAAACAAAGTTCTACTTCCACAGAAGTAATTGTACACAATTGTCTTCACACATAGGAGGTCTATTGGGAATATTAAATATGTTCCTACAATGTGCTACGGTACAATGTACCGTGTAGCCAGTGATGGATCCTGGAGGGGGAAGCGGCAGATTAAAGGAGACCTACCTCTCCTCCACTCAGCAACGCGAAAAGACAATGACCTGAAAAACATATTTATTTTTATTTTTCGATCGAGTTACGAAAGTGTGGTTTGAAACGTGAGTAAGCACATGTGTGAAATTATTTCTGCTTCACTAACAGCGGCTCATCCGAGTTCTCAGTTTCCTTGAAGCAGGGGTGAGGGTAAGTTTCATAATTCGTGATGAAATCATAAAAGAGCAGTAGCATTATATTGGTTTGGAAGAATAATGATTTCGTAATATATATTGCTAACATGCATCAGAAGTGTTTCGTTTCGACGTATAAATATAATAAAATGTATCGACATAAGTATTAATTGGTAATTACGTAATGAATACGTAAAATAATATATAAAATATGTAAAATAAAAAATGTTCCAATTCATTCAGAATGTCTTGTTAACTTAAAAACAGTATTTAATGCAGATACCTTGTTCCAGAAAAACATGTAATTACATGAAAACCCGTTCCCTACTAATATCATTTTCTTCACCCGGTCTCCAGTTTAGAGTTCACAATGACACGTCGAATATACAGATGCACAAGTTGGAGTCACGCCCATGAGTAATGATTACGTGTAGCCACTTTGCAGAAGCATTATCATAAACGATTGTAAAACGTGAACACTGCCCAGTGGTACAGCGAGTATCTAATAGGCGGGGGTCATATCTCCTGACATTTGATACGGTTCTATCAATATTTGAAGACATTGATAAGTTGCGTCTGCCGGTAGCTGTGGATATACGTTCCGTGAATGGTGGCACACCTGCTATCAACGATGATTTTCAAGAAACGAGTTACAATGCATTATGCAATAAATGACTGGAAAAGACGAATGTTTAATTCGTTATATGTTCAGTGAATTCAAGTTTTATCTTCAATAAAACCCATGAACTGAAAGATTATGTGGAAAAATTAATTATTTCAAAAGTTGTTTAATTGCCTATCCAGCTTAATTAATGAGATGACTGAGTGGATTGTACACTTATTAGAATCGTGGACCTCCCTTATAGTGCATACATACTATACTGACGTCCAAAATTCGTCAATTTTAGGACTAGTTTTATTTCAGGAATGTTTATGGCACAATAGTTTTGAATAATAATATTATAAATAGAATTTTTTGATTTTGATAGTAATGGATGAAATATTCAATATTTTCAACATCGGACAATGTTAAGTAAAAGGTTATTATAGAAGAAACAATTGTTAAGAAAGGACCCCCCTAACACAGAATTAACATCCTAGAAACAATTGGGGAAACGTAAAGAGAAATCGAGACTTTGTGCAATACTCAAGCAATATGATCCGATCTGGAGGTGCTGTTAATACCATCAAACCTATATACATCGCGAAAATGGAACTCTTAGAGTCAAGTCACGAGCAAATATTGCTCTCTAGGCATTTCAGTCATCGTGTCCTAATCAACAGTACATTCCAGAGTTTCTCTTACAATTCAACAAACCAATATTACAGGATTTTACATTTGCTCTACGCATGAAAATGGTAATTCCATCTCTTGTTGGATTGTTTGCACTGCGTGTTTTGGTATTAATCCTATGGTGGACGTCATTATAGGTTTATGCTCATGTGAAGTCTCCATTGATGGCGAAGCTTTTGAGACAACGGAACATATTTCTGAATTTTCAAGTTACATACCGAGTCTAGATTGCTATTGTTCGCAACAGTGAGTCTGACCGCAGGGTTCTAGGATTCGAGTGTTGACGGCGGTGAATTTTTGAAATGAGCTAGATACTTAGTTCGAATTATGTAGGAGATTTCTAGTGGCCGGGTGCTCTACTTAGTAGTTTTCCGTGGTCGCTCCGATCAATACCAGGCGAATGCCCAGATCAGTACGGTAAACGAAGACACACGGACCGACCTCAATCTTTCCTTCCTAATTCGCCCTCCTCTTTCCTTCATAACACAGTTTTACTTACATGCACTATACTATCAGAAGTACGGGAAAACCAGTCTGGAACGTAAAGCTTTTCCAGGCAGGGGTAGTGCTCCCGCTGAGGTAGATACGTGGAGATGAGGAAACCTCTCAAGCCGAGTAGAGGTCTGCGCTGGATCTCGCGTTCCAGCTGGAGACACACACCTTTCGGCTATAACATGAAGTAATATAATAATAATAATAATAATAATAATAATAATAATAATAATAATAATAATAATAATAATAATAATAATAATAATAATAATAATAATAATAGAATGGTTGAATATCTTCCTGTTGATCCCGTTTTAATATTGTAGAAAGATGGTTCTTTTTAAATTTATTGGACCAAATAGGATCAATCCACGATGATACCAGGAATTAAGACGTATAATTCATATAAATTTATTGGTGCTTAACGTTTCGCACATTTGACATGTGCCTTTTCAAAAGCATTTGACAAGCGGTTGACAATAAACATTACATTTTTATGTAGTAAAAAGCAAAGAAATAAATTAAATATACATATTGAAGATATTAATGTTTAACAACATTCTCATGTAAAGCCTTTTCTTTATAATATGCTGAATGTGGCGTCCATTTGGTGGCTAAAACATTGAAATGTAAGCAACACAGATGAGATATATCAAGGAATATTGTCAACCGCTTGTCAAATGCTTTTGAAAAGGCACATGCCAAATGTGCGAAACGTTAAGCACCAATAAATGTATATGAATTATACGTCTTAATTCCTGGTATCATCGTGGATTGATCCTATTTGGTCCAATAAATATAAAAAGAACCATCTTTCTACAACAACAACAACAACAACAACAACAATAATAATAATAATAATAATAATAATAATAATAATAATAATAATAATAATAATAATATTTATTCCCATCTTGTTTTACGGAGATAATGTCCGTTGTAGTTTCTTGAAAATACTAACCATCGATAACCACTTGTGATGGTTAGCAATACTGGGTTTATAAATTATTATTAGACTACTTCTACGTAGTATTGTGTGTGCGTGTTTTAAATTTACAATCCAAGTTTTTGTGAACATACAGAAATGAAAAACCTAGCCTTGAATCATAAAATAAGTGAAAATTTACAGAGATGCAATAAGTATGTTTCCATAGACAAATATATATCCATAAATAAATTCATTCTTAATTTACACAGCAAACAGTTTTATGCATTATTTCGTCGTAACGCGTGTATTATTGTTGTTTGTGTGTACACTCAAAAACAAAATTTGGATTAACCAACAAGAAAGAGAATCGGGAAACGAAAAATGGCATAAAGAAGGAAAAGAATATGAAGAAAGAGAAATAAGAGAAAGAAGTAAAAGAAAGAGATGAAGAATAGAAGAAGGAATAGAAAGCAAAAAGAAGAAATTGAAGAGAAAATATTGAAGAATAGAAAAATTAGAACGAATAGAAGGTAATAATAAGAAATAGAAGAGAAATGGGAGAAAATTAAGACGAAAAAGAAGTCAGGGAAAGGACCTTTTTTTGCAAATTCAGTGTTTTCGCTATTCACCTCACAAATCGCGTATTGTGCATTTTTTTCTCGCTTAAAAAGTTCGGTAATGCGGAGCCTTAATAACTAGTAATAATAGTAATAATAGTAATAATAATAGTAATAATAGTAGTAATAATAATAATAATAATAATAATAATAATAATAATAATAATAATAATAATAATAATAATTAATAATAATAATAAATTTTCTTTTGTAGCACTGCTGATAAAATTAGATTCCACTACGTTTTCTCCCTTACTCACTATTATGCTTATGGTGGTTGTAAACAGTACGTTCACGCAAATGTTAAAATGACGTTTATTTTCTGTGATCTATGTACTAGTCAATGAACCTTACATTCAAATTGCGCGCGTTCGTTCGAAGCTGGTTCTGCTGTGTTGTGGTTCTCTTCTCTCCCAACAGAGACCGCTTGCAGCACGCGTTCTTTGTCGACCTCCACCCTCGCTCGTCCCCTAACTGCCAAAATGAAGACTTTTTATCACTATTTACTTTATCAGTTTCGAGACATGTTAGTAAACCAGTTAAACTCAAATAAATATATTTAATAATTGATGTATTTTTTAAATCAATAGAAATAATTGTCTATTTAGATATTTTAAATGTTTAAATGCCATGAAACGTCATTACAACAAATAAAACTATTGGAAATACACGGCATAATGAAACTGTTTCTTTTCTTAATGTTGTTAATCAACAATTTCCTATTTGAAAAAGTGCATGACTTCATCCGATGGTTTGAAAATCCAGGATTAATTATATTGCGAAAGAAATTTCTAGCTATAATTTATATGGGAATACCATTTATATGGGAATGCAGACAATGCATGTAAAACATATTGATAATACTTGCACCTTCTCAACTAGATCTTACTCGTTACACATTTATTAACTTTCAAACCGAAGTCTAATCTGAGAGAGCTATGTGTGACATATCCATCCCTCCACAAATCGATTTTCGGTAAGAAAATTGTAGACCTACAATGCCTATATCTCCTCTCCGTGTTCAAAAATCTTAACCATCTTCAGAACGGTCATTCATTCTGACATTCAGAATAGTCATAATTCATTCTGACGTGTGTGCGCGCAATTCCAGGTCAAAATAATTGTAAATACGGATTTTATTACCGAAAATCCCAGATCGCATTTTTTTTGGGCAATTCTAAAACATTTCTTCCTGTACGGGGGAAATGTAATAGGTTGCCCTAACTGTTTATAAACATTAAATTAGATCATTAGATTGTCTTTTTCATACGTAAAGAAAAACTATAATAATGTATTCTTCCCGACTTCGCGAAGCAAAATAAGAAGTTATTGTACTATTAATTAACGAGTTTTAATACACGTATTTCAACTCCATCGCTTGAAGAAATTTCCATAAGTGAGGTATCTTTGTATTAGTCTTTATCTTCGGAATGACATTGAGCATATAAGTTCCTCGCGATTGAATTTATATTTTGCTGCCAGTATAATGGACGTTGCAGTGTATCAATTTTGTTTTTTGCTTTTTTGTTATTTAAGGTCGCATCAACAGCTAGGTCATTAGCGACCACTATTAGCATTAACGTTATGATAACTATGAGGGTGAAACGAAGTGGTGATGATAAGGAGTGAAAGGACGAACACAAATACAACCATGCCCGAGGCGGGACTCTACCCACGACCCATCGGTCCGAGATAACTACGACTGCCTTAGCGATCTCGGCCACCGGGCCGACTGTTTCAACTTGTTTAATCTCCTTGCCAACATCTTCATCAAAACAAAGGCATGATTTGTTTGACCATGCTTGCAATATATAGACATTTCATTTAAATGTTCTCGTTTTCGGGTACAAAGATGTAAAGGATGAAGATATGCATGGAACTAGAGAGTATAATAAGATTTATTCCACGATAGACCCCCCCAGGGTAGTGGTAGGTTAATACTCGCTGCCTGCCTTCTCTGTACCATCCTCACTGCGTGATATCATAAAACCAACATGTATGTTGCCAAATGCAAAACTACTTTTGAAATATGTTTTCAAAATTAATTTTGCTTTTATAAATTTATAATGGTAATACGTTTAGCTTGAAAATATAAAACTACGGGCAAAGGTTGACTCATTTTAGAGATCGAAATTGCAATCTAAGGACAGGGCAAACTCCTGGGTTCAGTTCAATTCATATCATTTCTATATGAGTAATGCAAGGTATCTCCACATTCCAAAGAAATGAATATAGTGTATTCTCTAAATTGAAGATTGGAAATCGAGTATTTGATTTTTTAAATGTAATGTATGATTAGTTTCCCAGGAATGTTTGCCTTTAATTTATCAAGAAAATGTGTATTGCAGTTTTCAGTTACGATTCCCGTAGTCAAATTACATTCATGAGGACACAATACATATGTAAAATTAAATGAGAGTATGCAATATGTAGAAGCTACTTAAACAATGTTATAGCACACACATTTCATGCATGTATATTGGTGTGAATTGAACATGTATGGAAGATCAGGGCTAATGTAGATAGTTTTGTCAATCTCAACTTTTATAAATAATATCATAGCGAATGAGTTCAGTTTTATCAGTCTTGATACTTGAACTGTATTGTGTACCTGATCCTATGAAAACTAATAAACACATTGAGAGATATGCAAAAAGTGGGGTCTCTAATTTGCTTCGTGAAGTTATTTAATAACATAAATTTTAGGTTTCTCATGCATTTTTAAATAAAAATACACATGTAAAAACTCCACTTATTACAATGTATGTATTAATATAATGTATTGAAAAAATTGAATTTCAAATTTTGTTTTATCAAATATAATTTTCTTATTTCGTTCTGTTTTATCTCGTCCATCGCAAGAAAAAGATCGACTTTTGTATCGTATTTTGTAAAATTTGCGTTGTTTGTTTTTAAGTTTGTTGCGTTATTTACTTTTTTATTTCGAACTCGTATTGTACACTTTTCGTAAAAAAATGCCAGCGATTTTTCGTGCTATAAAACCTTTTTTGACAACTTAACTTATTCGTTTTTATCCACACTTTCTTATTTTATTCTGTCACTGAAACCATAATGGTTTTCCCTCAACTGTAAAACAACTGCATCCATTGCCATCCGTAAACCGTATTGCTCTTTACATCGATCTTTTCATGAAATCTAAATCTGAGTGTTTGTGTACCTTTTCACGTTTATTACATTGAAATTAATGGCTTATGATTAATTCGTTTCTTTTTTTCTTAATATAATTATGAATTTTATTATCCAGAAACTCACCTACAATTTATCGCTTTTCAACTAACAATCACTTTTTGAAGGTTAAAATTGAAGACGTGTAAAACTGTATCAATTTTACCCCCATCATTTACGACTTTACCCCAAAAGTTCATCCATACTTCATTGTTTATAAATCTTATATTTCTTTATGACAGTCAGACTGATGATGTTCAGAGTTTTTCATGTTTTTCCATGTTTTATTCCACTAAACTGAAGATATTTAATTTAACAAAATGTATTAAGAATTTTTGCAAGAAAGTAAATATTTACTTTCTAAGTCCGTCATTATAAGTAGCACAAGATGTTAATGTCCCGAATTTCGTTAGTGACGTTTTCGATAAGACATTCAGACTATATGGAGTTACTATGAGTCAGTTATGTATGAAACACTGGGTGATCAGTTAACCCTCATCTGACTGGTGCTCACTTAAATTGAGCTCTCCTACATTACTATACCAGGAATTTATTTTCATCGCACTGGTACTTAATTCTTCTTAGTAATTCAAATCAAATCTTTTTTCAAAAAGGAAACTAATTGTCAGTGAGAAAATCAAAAATGTATTATTTTCATGTTCAGCGTTCTACATTGCTGGTATAATCAGTGGTTTTTGTAAAAAATGACTTGCTTAAGGGCGGAAATATATTTTCAGAAAATGCCGAAGTCTATTACTATAACACTCGACGTAGAAATCATATTCATCAGGTGACAGTATCAACAGCTCATTACAAAAAATTCACATACAATACATGTACATTATTTTACAACACTGCCAGATGACATTAAACGATTAAATTCAATAGAAAAGTTTAAATCACAAGTGAAATCGTTTCTGCTGCATAACTGTTTTTATACAATTAGAGACTATACTGAGCATCACAAGAAAAGTAACATTAATTTTAACAATGATACATAATGCATTATTTACCATTTGGATTGTATAAATGAGTATAAACAACCTGTAACAACTATTGTACTACAGCTTCCGGGTCAATGACCCCCATCTCGATCAGGTTTTTCGTCCAGTTTCCCTGATCCATTGAGCAAATGCTGAGATGGCCCCTTGTTTTGCTTCTGGACATAAATGTAACTTCATTTTCTGTGCACGTCTTCTAGAATTCAGTGGGAAATACAATTATTCAAATTATCGTTTCCACGTTGTCGCGGCAGGAAATAATAAGAGCCAAAATTTATTGCTTATTTATCCTTGAAAATAGATTTTATTACATGGGAGTTTTTTTTTTTTTTTTTTTTCTCCCTTTCAAAATTCAAAACTTAAGTAGTATATGATTTAGTGTAGGGATCACAGAATTTTGAAAATGTGCACACAATTCACTTTTCCCCATAGCCCGTCATACGCAGTTTTTTAACTGTTTTTTGACGTAAATAAATAAATAAATAATAGTTCTCAGTATAATGAAGTTATTTTATGTATTTATTAGGGAAATTCAACGACTGAGGTATATAATGGTGTGAGGTATATAATGATGTGATAGTGATAATGCTGGTGCTGTTGCCGCTGCTGATGATGTAAATGACGATAAAAATTGTAGAACGAGGGATAGATACAGAGGTGGCTCAGGGCATCAACTGATGTCACTGCATTGCCTCTGACCGGGAGGTTCTAGGTTCGAGTCCGATGGTGTCAGGGTTTCCCAAAACTAGCTTCAAAGCTAGGCCGAATTATGTCGTTGTCTGGAGGAGACTTTTAGCAGCCGGCTGCTCTGATCGGTAGTTTTCTGTGGTTTCTCCGATCAACACTAGACGAATGTCGGAGCAGTACCCTAACAAACGGGCCACGGACCGCGCGCGATCTTTCATTCCTCTTTCTTGTCCTATCTAACCTTGTCCTATCCAACACACACACACTTATGCACTACAGTTACTTGCACTACACGAAAACACATGCCGGGAGACGAGTCGGGAGTTAGGGCTGAGGCGGTGCACTGCTGATGGGATACCTGCTTTTTTATTTCTCACAAGTTCTTTTATTTTCTCACAAAGACGATGTTATTCATTCTTTTAAAGGAAATGATAACTAAAAGTGAAGTCTTTACGACAATTATTTGTCACGTATTTCCTGATAAAACGTCGATCCTTCATTCCTTTCATTTTGAATCGTGTACTGAACTAACAAAACGTACTTACAGTTACTTACCAAAACATTGTATTGTACATAGAAGCTACTATTTATTAAAATCATCTTATCGTAAGTAATTTTTATATTTTCTAAGAAACGTATTCAGCAGCTATAACTATTATGTTGACACTCGAGACTGTATTTGATAAGGCTAAATGTAGATTGGACATTCTATGAGAACAACTTAGCCCGATTATTTTTTCCATTTTGTTTCATTTCTCAGAAATCCGGTACAGTTGCAATCAGAACCCCGCAAGATGAAAATCCTGAGTAGCAAAGATACGCAATCTCGGCATGGCTTGACATTATCACTTGTCAATCAACGTCAGCAACTTGGTCAAAATACTCGTCTGCTTCAACCACTCTCCTACCGATTACTTCTAAAAATAATGACGCGACAAAACCAACATTTTTTTGTATTACAAACGTTATTTATCGACTCGAAAAATAAAGTTATCAAATAAAGTAAGAAGAAACAGAAGGCGAAACAAGGTAACGAGCCTTGTAGACAATCGAGAAGAGGAGTCGGTCAAGAAGCCTCCACTTGACCGGGTCTTCACGAACGCATTCCTTTCGTGGAGAGGAGTGTCATTCGGACGGCGTGCGTTATCAGCCTGTAATCTGAGCACGTAGACACCAGACACCCGGACGCGTAAATACAACTGCGAGCCAATTAAGAAACTAATCACGCGTGCCATCTGCGGGCGGTCGCCGACGCCACTGCCGTGACACGATAAGCCCCCCCCCCCCTTTCCCTACTCACCCCCCCGGTTGACGAGTGCGGCCCACCGCGGTGTGGAGACAAACGCCACACGGTGACAAATGAACGTGGTTCGTAGCGAACGCCAGGTGGCCGTGGAAGGGGAGGAAAACTGCTGGGCTTACGCTGGCGACGGCGAGACTGTTACGCGAAAAATTAAAACGAAGCGTTCAAGGCGCACCAGAATCGATAACAGTGATCGTTAAGACAACGCTTTCGATCGAGGTATCCGTTGACTGGGATATTGTGGGTGACAGGTTTTAACAAACCGCTAAAACATATATAGTCCACTCCGGTTATAGTGAACGTCTGGGAACTAACATATTTGATTTACTATATCCGATGATGTCGAAATTAAATGCCAATTCCCCAAAATTATTGATTTTATTAATAAACCGCAAAATTCATTAGCAGCACGAACTGAAAATTTCATTATTATTATTTGTACGTAAAAATATCAATTATTTTCAATTGTATGCTTTGTACAAATTACTTTAGGGCCTTCTCCAGAGTTCGTGCTCTCTCCATACTTGATTCTACATTGTCCTATGTCCCTAAGTATCGTAATGCAGTCATGGCTCCTTTTAATGCCTCTTGCACTGCTGGAACCCATCCCACTCTCCTAATGCCCTCTTAATCGCCTAATGACATAAGAGATACAATTAATTTCCAGCACTTATTTCCTACGTTCACTATAGCCGAGGTTCAGATTCACTACAACCGAATCTTCTTGTTCTTATTTGTAATGTAAATGAAATGGGACCAGTGACTTAAGTTCACTATAACCGAGGTTCACTATTTTCCAGTTCACTATAACCGGAGTCGACTGTAGAGATAAATGGAGCACAAGTGAAATGTGCATCTTTAAATATAGTAGTTATTTATGCACCAAGGGCCTTATAAGGGTTCTAATGATCAAGAGACAACAATAAACCCAAGGGATTTTGTCGCTCGAAATCATTAGAACCAGATAACGCCTGTGGTACGTACATGATTTTGAATTTTATGTAATTTTAACGATTCAGATTGACTTATTTATTAATTAGTAGTTGTTATGTTGACTCTGTTTGTCTTTTCATATTTCCCTTCCATAACTCTTTCGTAATTCACGCAGTAAGAGCATATTCAACTGTTTTCATATTTTTGTCATAACCACAATCCCCTCGATCCAAGTAAGATATGTAGTGTATATCGAATATCGTATTGGAGGCAATAACGAGCAATAACGTATCAGACAAAAAATAAGTATATTATTGTAGTAGTTTCGAGAGGGAAGCAATTCACGATATATATATATATATATATATATATATATATATATATATATATATATATATTGGTGTAAATGACTAGAAACGTTGCATTGGCTGGACTCAAGTATGTTTAATATTAATTGTAGAGGACAATGACCGGAGTTTCTCCGTCGACTTGGAATTGCGCGAGTAAAGCGTGCCAAATCGTCTTTATCTAACTGGAAATTGTTTGCTAAGCTTGCTTAACCTAACCATCTTACTGCTTTCAAATGTTTGAGTTAACCATTATAAAGCAAAATCCACATGTGAAATCTTTGTTCATGTGCTTTAGCTGTAGTCAAAACGGCTCAAATCACGAGTTAGATTTGAGGGGTGCCGGAACTTCACTTGATGTACTCTACTTAAGAAATTTTTTGACGCCTGTCGGGGTAGGTCAACTACCGGCTGAGTGATACATGATTGATAAGAAATGTTAAAGACAATGCTCAATGTTTTCAGCTGTTGCTTCATGCGTGTTGTGACGTGCAGATGATATGCGCAACTGTATTTGTTGTGTGTGTAAATGAAAGCATTGACCTTCAGATAAATGTAATAACTCACAAAACCATTTAATACATGATATATTCCTATTTAATAACTTGCTTTGAATTGCATTGTAAGTTACTCAGTGATAAATTGTTACGGATTTGTTATTTCGTTTAATAACGTCCCCACCAGGGCTGCAACTAAAAGAATATCTGTACGAATTATTTTACACTAAGAATTTTATTTACACGTAAACTTAGTAATAAGAAAGTTATATAATAATACCTCAGAAAATCGACGCCGACATTTTGTGGAAAATTTGAGTTTTGTGAGACTCTGGTCCCCAAAAAGTGTTGTCAATTTTTCCTTCAAAAATTCTCTTGGTAATTCTGTGAGAAAAACTAGCGTCTACACCGTACACAGGAATTTCCTCAAAATAGATAATTTTCTATTAATTTGAGCCTGCAAACTTGAAATACAAGGGTTCAGTTTTCGGAAATACCTAAATCTAATTATCCAGCACACTTTTTCTGTATAGTACTTTCTGTGTTATTTTTTTAGAAAATCGGGCCAGTTTTCCATAAATATCTAGATATGATTTTCTCAGAAGAAGTTCATTTTTTTAAATATTTGGTAAGTGTAGAGCACTATAAACTATTCTGGCACAGGTGTTATTTTCTTTTTAACTTCCCTTCTCGAAAATCTTGGAATATCTGAGTAGTCTAATGAATAAGAGTTAAATTCGTAAACCTACGCGATCAAGTTCAAATTCCAGCACGAGCAAATATTTATAAAGGTTGGAAATACTCCAGAAATCTGTGTTAGTTCACTGAAGCTCTGTGATTCCTATGTGAAATAAACCGTCATTGGCCGCAAAAACTTTTCAATCGTTTTTGAATAAGCAGCGTTTCCTCACGTGTTAAACTAGAATCACAATTTTATGAAAGTGTTACTATCAATGCGAGAAAGTGTTGTTATATCATCAGTATTAGTATTCTATTTATTTGTAAAATTATATTGAGATACGGGCATTTGTTTGTTTTCAGTTGTTTGATTTCTTCTGATGAACAGGGAGTCATTTAATATCCCTTAATCATCGCTCAAAATTCCCATGTCCTTAACAGAAGTCGAAGTCCAGATGAAGTCTCGAGATGAAATGCTGATGAAGTTACGAGAAAACTTGCATCATATCTTATTTACACATTTATATCAGAATCTAAATTTACCGCTCTCTGTAAAAAAAACAGTTTGATAATTTTACAATCTACATTACCTAGGCGTAGTAATGTTCGTTATTTTGACCTGTTTTTAAGTTTGTATCACTTCCACCAACGGAGAAGTTTGTAGGAACACTCTTATTACGCCCTTAACCCTCACGTGGTATGAGAGATGAGATTAGTGTTTGATTTTTTATTGTCGGCTGCTCTAGATGGTGGTAGTCAGGAAAAATGCTATTAAAATTAGGTTGGTAAAATTCATGAAAGGGGTAGTAGAAAAAAATATTTTCTTTACTACCATTTTTATTACTTAAAAGATTATTTAAAAGGTAAAATTCTACTTCCCAAACAACAGATATTATGTTGATGAAGTTACCAAAAGCTGCTAATCTTTTAAATAATAATAATGATAATTAATAATAATAATAATGATAATTAATAATAATAATAATGATAATTAATAATAATGATAATTAATAATAATGATAATTAATAATAATGATAATTAATAATAATAATAATAATAATAATAATAATAATAATAATAATAAGTTGATAAGGCTACATCTTTCATTGCTACTGTATTCGAATATACTTCTCCAATAGTCAATACAGAAGTTCAGTCCCTATTTTGCTGTAAATGTCAAGACTAGAGTAAGAAATTTCAGTGTTCTAATATTATTCGAAGAAAGATAACCTCTTCAATTGGTCATATAAATCTAAACAATATATCCAGTTACATATATTTAGGAATACTTTGGGATAAAGGAAAATAAAAATAGAAACAAGTTCAGTTCTTTTGAGCATATTTATTTCACATTTCTGTAATTACTAATGAACCTAGAACATTTCCAGGTACCGTGCGTGTCACTAATATAAAGTTTCGAGTAATGTACAACATATTCAATTAGAACTACTCTCCCTAAATTAGGAAGAGATCTGTGCAGGTGGGAAGGAGCGGTGGCATGTAGGACTAGGACAGGAGGAGGTAGTTGGAGGAATTTTCTCCAGGATTCAGCGCGAAGTCGTGCAAACTGGCTAGAACATTCGTTCATTCAGAAATGTCTCGACATGCAATTCCATGCCAAGGAGTTTGAATGAAAGAGGGAAAGCAAAAATGTATTTTAACTCATATCCAATCGTTGAATTTGTATTTCGGTGTTTCATCAATACATTCAAAGACACGATTTTAAAAAAAGTAATAAAAATATTGAAGACTTTTGATGTATTCGAATTTATTTGCATTTTATCTTCTTTTTAATGCAATGTAATGGAATTCTTATCTATTGGTGGATCATACTATCACTGTTGTTTAATTATTTCATTATACTCTGCATTATTAAGTATTGCTATTTTTAAAAGCAATTAAATATAAAATGGTTCAATAAAAATAGAAATTAAGGTTTTACTTAATTAATATTCGGACACGAAGTAGACGAAAGTACTACTCTAGTAAGTTCTGAAATTATACTTAGGAAATTAAAAATAGTTGATCTTAAAATTAGCTGAAATTTCTGTTACTTGACTCAAAATCGTCCACTGAAACAAACAGTAAATATATTAAATATATATATATATATATATATATATATATATATCCCTATATCTTATCATTCGTATATATGAATAACTTGACCAGTTCAGTTTGACAGGAAAGTGATAATTTTTAAAGTCATAATACTAATAAATTCCATATTTCAATAAATTCAAAATAAAAGCATCGAAAATTTTTCAATGCTGTTCACATCAAGCAATCTACGCTCTTCAGTGTTTCAATAAACTTGACTCGTTTGTGACGATCGAATGACAGAAGGATGCATTCGTACGCGAAAAGCTGACTTAGAATTGGTGCAAGTTAGAACTGATGAACTTTCGAAAATGAATTGCGAGTTTTGCCCCAAGTGTCGGGCGAGTGTGCCAGCCAGTTTGCACTTCTCCGGCACGTGCAACGCCGGAGCACTTCGCGTCTCCAAAGAACGTCTGTCTACCCACGTCCTGCGCACGTGCTCCAATTTCTCGCGCGTGTTCCGGCTACGTGCTGCGGGAGCGATCCGCCGAGCGGGGGGGGGGGGGGGGGGGATGACTTGAGCCGATGTTTGCACAAGGGCCCATCGGCGAAATTGGAAGCCTTCGGCAGACCGCCCCGGGAACAAATGAAAAGATTAGCCTCTATCCATCCTTCTTTCCCCTCCCGTGGATCAGAGCCCCCTCCCCACTTGGAGCAACCTACAGGGGCAGCTGATGAAGGACGCCGATTGTGTTGATGTTGTTACAGGGATGCGCTCGTATTAGGGTGTTAGTTTGACCTTTGGAGTCTTTCGTAGATCAAGCTGATACAGCTCGTGCGGAATCGTTCTCGGGCGCGCCAAAACACACAAATGTTGAAGGCAGGAAATTAAATCTGCTCCATTAGCAGCACGCGAGTACGGTAATCACGTAGATGGTACGTAGCTCTAACAGATGTGTGAGGAAAAATCTCGGCGGTCATGCAGTGGATTTCCAACAATTTTCACTCAATGGCCCAATAAATACTTTTGATTCCTAATTAAATTTAATCACAAATTAAACTTACTCGTATTTCCGTATAGGTATTCGATATTTACAGTTCTCAACAGCTCCTTGAGAATTTATTACTCGAAAATTATAATAAATTGTTTCGAGGACAACACAAATGTCACAACTGTTGAGTTAGAACTTTGCTTGCCTGATCATATTCTACACAATTTTATGTGATACACGGAAACGGTTTGATTGCAAAGGAGAAAAAACAACGAATTCGGAAGCAGACGTTCTTTGAGAGACGTACACAAACAATAAAATATACAACACACACTAACTATATAAATATATTAATTACATTTCTATATACACAGGCCGCATAGGCGCTGGAGCAGGAACAGAAAAAGATTGAGTTATTTCAATGTCTTTGGTGCGAGCGGTAACCTCATTCTTGTCTTTCTGGCATCACGTCTTTGGCTCAAAATGAACTCGACACCGGTAACTTTTCTTTGAAGTAACTCATATACACTTCAAATTACATTTAACTTAAGAATTTGTGTATTTTTGAACGAACCTTTATTAAAATTTGAATTCACCTCTTCACATTTTAAGAAAACATTTTATTTGAAGCTGATGACTCTGCAATATCCTTAGAAAATAAAACATCTATCCAGAACTTCTTGTAACGCAAATAAAGTCAAAACAAATAATCTGAATTTGCATCTAATACATTGTCAGATTTAAACGTTTCTTACTTTTGAAATTTGCAGAGAAGCTGGAATCAATGATACTATTCTTTTTTCATCAGTTTAAGATTCTGAACTATTACAAAAGGCCTGCAGTACACAAAATATATTTGTAACATTAAAGTACACATCAAACTGATTTGCCAAAAAATAGCAAATATGATTTTGTAAAATAATTATTTTCTATTTTTTAAGTTCAATTATTTCTTGAAAACGTGTCACCGGATCAGAACTTAAACTGAAACATCCATTTGAAATTTCCACACAAAAAGTAATGAATATTACTTAAGAATTTTAGGCGGATCACCATGTACAAAGAGATTCATTTTATATTCTTTCAACACACTAGTGAATAAAACTGTTATTCATGAATTAGGGAATTGTCCGACTAGATGTTCAATTCTTTTCCTACAGTCTCCCAGATACACATATTTCGTCTCGCTGTAGAAAACGGTACTAATAAATGTCAGTCTAAAGTAAAGCACAACTCAACTTGACTAGGAACTTTAAAGAATTCAGGCAATCCCATAGATAACCTGAATACAAATGACACGAATCGGAAATACTGTGATCCAATCTTATTGCATGTACAATACGTATTATATTGCAACGAAACGAAATCAATATAAAATACATTAGGGAAGACTTTCAGAAAGAATATGAGTTTAAGTCTATTCTGAGCAATTATTTTCATTCATTAGCCAATACTTTTGTTCATCTAGACTCAACAAAGAACATTCAGTGAAGTATATGTATATGGAAGCACACAAACTGATACGGAGAGAATATCTTAATGTATTTTGACAAGAAAGGGATTGATATCCATATTTCAGTTCGAAAATGTATTTCAACGCTTAACACAAACGTTGCCATGGTATTGTGCACAATAGTGCTAAGGGTAATGAAAAAATGACTAGAGATCAATAACTTCCCATTGCTGTAAGATGTTACGTGCTGTTAACTACATAAGAATTGGTCTTTTTAATTAGGAAGACTTCAATAAAAATAGTATGTAGTTTACTTAATTTTTAATTATTGGCATAGGTACATTGATTGCTTGGTGCATGGTTTTTCCTCAAACTGGAAACATCAATCCTTTTCTTTTAGGTAAATAGGTACTGTTTATTAGAAGTATTAGCGAATTATGCAAAAACAACTAGCTGTAGCTCACATTCCATGATGAAAGAAAGACTTTTTCTCTTTTTCTTCATACACAAACAAAGATTTTAAATAAAACTCAAGAAATACTCGAGAAAACCCGTGAATTCAAATGAAATTGAAACTCTCAAGCATATTATTCACTTCTTCCTGCTCCGAGAATACAACAAAGAAGGGCGAAATTTCCGTCCCAGAACGTCTCTTTGGCGATTTTTTTAAAGGTCCCTTCGCCAAACTATTTACACATCGACACCCCATCATTGCACAGTGAACGGTAAAACATATCTCGTCGAACACACAACAACGACACAGTACATCTTTGGCCTACAGAAGTTTCTCGTCACAACACGGAAGTCAGCCTACCGAGACATGATATCCGCAATGGAGAACCCGGTTAACTTCCGCGTGCGGGGTGCCGCGGGGGGTGGGGCGTTGTGGGCGGGGAGAGCCGGGTCGGCGGGGGCGGGGGCGGACACCGACAGGTCGAGGCCGGTGGGGGGCGGCGGGGGTGGCGGGGGCGGGTGCAGCGGGGGCGGTGCCCCGACTGCCGCCGCCAGCAGCTCCACCGTCCCCGGCGGTGCACAGTGGGTCATTTCGTGGCGCCGAAGGTCACAATTGCGACGGAAGTTTTTGGTGCAGCCCACGCACTCGTACGGTTTGTGGTCGGTGTGCGTGAGCAGGTGCGTCTTGAGGTTGGAGCGCTGGTTGAAGGAGCGCGCGCACACCGGGCACTTGTGCGGGGACTCGTCCATGTGCAGCGTGCGGTGCACCGCCAGAGTGCGGGACTGGCAGAAGCCCTTGCCGCAGTCCGCGCATTTGAACGGTTTCTCTTTGGAATGGATGTACCTGGAAATAAACATCCATGCTGTAAATATTCTTGTCGATAGTTTTGTGTCAGTGCTTAAGACACGTTCTATCGACCCGTAAGTATTTCAGTTTTTAAAAGTATGTCTTGAAAACAATACTTTAGAAAATGTAATGTGTGACTTTCCGAACTGAGAGCTTCTCATTTAATTTTTACATCATTTTGTAGAACGTCACAAAAGATGTGATTTCAACAACAAATGACATTCAGAAAATGATAAATATTCTCAAACAGCAAATTTGCTAGATAGCAGTTTGCAACTGTCCCTGCAGCTCATTTTCGAAGAGCACGTATTTTACACATCTTTATTTTTAAATTACATTTTTTTAGAACTATGAACTGAGGAAAAACAATTAATTTATTAACACTGACTTAACGTCTGCCTGTATACCGGATATAAGTAACTATCTGACAATTATTTGAGCTGTTCAGACACAGTGATATACATAGCTAAAATCGCGATTTTTGGTATGCGTATGGCAAGATGCATTCATAAAATAGCAATATATGAATAGAACTGGGTGAATTACATGATCGGGCGGAGTGACATACGTTTTTCATAGTGACCATTTACCAACAGCACTGCGTGGAGAGCCAAAACAACCAAACTGCACAACAGACGGATCATGTGCTCTCCTGTGAAATTAAGAATAAATGATTTATCCCTCCCCCCACGTCAGCCGCTCATTAGCAACATTGTCTTCTAAATAATGAACAGATCTTTTGTCAAAAAGCAGTTAAAATAGTGAGAATAATGAATTATCAGCCTTTTAAACGATTACATACAAATCTATCTTGCCATACAAATCCATCACATAGATGTCGATCTGAATTTTATAGTTCTTATAATATAGATTTTATGTGAGAGGAAGATGATACTTTTTTGTCTCTGAAATAACTTGCTCTGATCTTCTACCAAACGCTGTATGTTCGCATTTCACAATTGAAGAGGAGGATTCCAAAACCAACAAAGTCCATTTTTTATTTCGAATTTATCCCTGGTTATAAGTAAATAATGAATCTAACATGGTATAAATGTAAAAAAGTATTTCCAAAAAGTACTTAGTCAAGAAGTTATTAAGCCGAAAAAACTGTAATTTTTTCCGAATCGTGCTTACTCAATATTTAAAGACGTAAAAACCATTTCTACCGAAAAAAAGCATTTTCTGACTTAGTGGATTTTGGAATCCAATTGAGGTCGGATTAATGCGATTTTCTCCAGCTAGGGGTGTACCCAGGCCTGGACTCTGTTTTTACCCACGCCTGGGGATAAGGGAAATATGTGTCGAACAAGACGTATTCCCAACACAGTACCAGTATATTTCACCTGCCTGAGCTTTTCTTTCATCACACAGCAATAGAAACTGAGATGAAAGCCACAACTTCATTTTTGTTCCGGCTGAGAATCGAATCAAGGACCGACTCACAAAAAGCTAGCATGTTATGCATGAGCCACCTTCGAGACTTCATAAGCGATATATTTTCTCTAATTGTCTCACCAGCCCCGTGTCTTTCATGTTGTGTAACGGCGGCTTCACACATTCGTCATTCACCGAATAGCGAGCTACTGCTCGCCCATTTCCGAGCTCAGCAAATTTTTGCTTCTGTAGGCGGCTCCACACATTCGTTATTCGGCGAACTGCGAGCAACCGCTCGCCGAATCCCGAGTAGTGTGGATGAGTTGCTTGCTATTTGCCGAGTGACAAACATTCGGTGCTCGCCCTACCCACCGTGTGTCGGTCTTTGGACCGGAAAGGGAGCGAACATTCGCCGAACACGTCAGCTGCTGGGGATTGGGTGAGCACTAGCTTGCTGCTCGGCGAATGCCGAATATGTGAAGCCGTCTTTTGGATGAACCAAATGTTTGACAAATGCATCGAATGTTCGACGGTCGGTAAATAGCAAGCTACTAATCCAAAATACTCGGGATTGGGCGAGCACGAGCTCGCTGCTCGGCGAATGCCGAATGTGTGGAGCCGTCTTTTGGATGAACCGAATGTTCAACAAATACACCGAATGTTCGACGCTCGGTAAATAGCAAGCGTCCCATCCACACTCCTCGGAATTCGGCGAGCAGTCGCTCGCTACTCGCCGAACACCGAATGTGTGGAGCCGCCTTAAAAGCAAGGAGGTGATGTCGGAAGACGGACTCACCTGTGGTCGCGCAGGTGGTCCTGGCGTCGGAAGGCCTTTCCGCAGATGTCGCACGAGTAGGGCCGCTCGTCCGTGTGCGTGCGTTCGTGGATCAGCAAATTGTAGCTCTTGGTGAACTGTCTGTTACAGAACTTGCAGATGAACTGCTTCTTGGGGCGCGACGCGCGGCCGGTGGGGGCGGGGCCGCCCGGGGGCGGCGGGGGCGGCACGCCGGGGCCGGCGCGGGCACCCGGGGGTGGAGGGTGCGCCAGCGGGGGCGGTGGCCCCACTCCCTGCGCCTGAGGAAAACAGAATGTTCAATTCAATGCTGTACGTCCTATATAATGGACGTGGAGCTTTTGGTCCCCACATTCAATAACTGAAAGGGAAAGTTGGGTTAATCGTAAAGCTGGGGTAAATATGAAAATGCCTTCTTTAGACGCTATAAACTGGTTAGAAAATACATTTTTTTGTACAACAGCATTATAAACGATCTTTTCTTTTGCAAGAAATCGTTCATAATCGGGCATTTTACGTCATCGATGATGACTTACTAGCATTGACGGCACGAATGATTACGTCATCAGACGTTCAGCCAATCGCAGCTAGAGAATCATGGAGTGATAAAGATAAACAGATCAGACGACTACCGTTTTCTCGCACAGATATCAAATATCCGCGACGTCACAAGAAAGTTGTTTCGCAAAATTAAGTTTGATTCTGTAATAAATTTATAATGCTGTTATACAAAAAGTAGCGTATGCAACTCGTTTATAATGTTATAATGTTGCTTTATTGCATTCGTAAATATTTGAAAACTCGCTATTAACGTCGCTCGTTTTCAAAACCTTGTACTCACGCAATAAAGCTTAACATTATAAACTAATAACATAAAGTACCGTTTTCATGATATTTTGAAGTAATAAAAGCTAAGAGATCGCTGACAATAACATTTTGATGCGTACGCATTTAATGTTAAGAGGTTACTAAGTCAGCTTTAAAACATCGATGTTTAAAAATATTGATCTTTTGTTGATAAATGATTAACATCGATCTTTTAATTTTATACATGGACGTTGCCAAACATCGATACATTTTATTGTCGATGTTGTATCACTACTCAACATTTACATTGATGTATTGGAAAATATTGTATTTATGTTTCTAATAATTCGAGTTATCTGGGAATATTTATGTTTCTAATAATTCGAGTTATCTGGGAATATTTATGTTTTCAATAATTCGAGTAATCTGGGAATATTTGTTTCTAATAATTCGAGTTATCTGGGAATATTTATGTTTTCAGTAATTCGAGTAATCTGGGAATATTTGTTTCTAATAATTCGAGTTATGTGGGAATATTTATGTTGGTAATAATTGGAGTTAAACCCCGGAATGTTGGCGTACCTGCGGCGGGTGCGCGCCGTGGCCGTGCGGGTGCGGCAGGCCCGCGAAGAAGGCCGCCTGGCGCAGCCACTGGTTGACCAGCAGCGGCCGCCACAGCGGGGTGAACGCCGACATGGGCGGGTGGTGCTGCGGGTGGTGGGCGCCGGCCGGGGGCAGCCAGAAGCGGGCCGCCGCCGCCGCGGCCGCCGCCGCCGTGGCTGGCCCGCCCGGGGGCGGCGCGGGGGCGGACGCCGGCGCGGCGAACGCCGTGGGGGCCGCGGGCGGGGGCTGGTGCGGGGGCGGGGGCGGCGGGGAGGAGAAGCGGAAGGCCGGCGCGCCGGCCGACGTGGGCGTCCGCGGGGGCGTCAGCAGCGGGGAGGACCCGTCCTCGTCCTCTGAGTCGCACTTGCGCAGCTCCGCGCCGAGGAAGGGCGAGCTCGGGGGCGAAGCTGCAACACAAGAGCACACGCGTTCTCAGTACTTGTAGTCCAACGAAATAGTATCTCTTACAAATACGAATATACAGTGCAATATTGTTAATTTGAAAGACGTTAATTAGAACTTCAAACATCCTAATTCGATCACCGTCTAATCCGAATATTGTCGAATCCGAACATTGTCTAACCCGAATACTGTCTAATCCGAACACTGCCTAATCCGAACACTGTTTAATCTGAACACTGCCTAATCCGAACACTGCCGAATCCGAACACTGCCGAATCCGAACACTGCCGAATCCGAACACTGCCTAATCCGAACACTGCCGAATCCGAACACTGCCTAATCCGAACACTGCCTAATCCGAACACTGCCTAATCCGAACACTGAATTCGAACATTGAGTAATACAAAAGTCAGGTAGCTCGAACACCGTCTAATTTGAATGATAATTTCAATATCCGAATTCAAATGTAGTTTAATGCGTACAATCTTGAACTTCATGAACTGAATTCTGGCCGCTGAAAAGACGAAATATATCACACCAAATGATGCATTCTGAGATGATGCGTTTTCTCAATATTCCAACTGTTATGCAACAAATTTCTCATTGCAATATTGCCAGTTCCTGGAATGTGACACAACAGTAGCCAGTCCATTTAATTTTTTAAAAGCAATTCTAGGTTTCTATGCGATCTTTTCATTCAAAACGATTCCACTTTTTTATCTGACTAAAACTCTCCAATATCATAGACTCCGATTTCTTTGTCCTCAAAATATTCATTAACACAATCATTATACTTCTTACAAAATCACCACTAACTCGCTGATTCCTTCGACGAAAGGTTAAAAAGAAAAACGTTTCTTTCCTGAAAAATTTCCCTTGATGCTACGGAACTCAGGAAGAAACCCTATGTTTGAAGAAAAGAAACGTGAACAAACCCAATTTCGAAAGGAACTCGTTAGAACCAAGGTTCGTAAGAGCGGTTCTTTTCTCTCGCAACGGTCGCGCTATTCAACCACTCGAATGAACAAGCAGCGCACCCATCCTGTCGTAACGTCTTTGAGCTGCAGGGAGAATGCTTTGTTCTTGGATTTTCCCAGGTTTCTCTTCATTATTACAAGGCAAACACTCCAAGGTTTTGTGTGTCACGTACACCGGAAGAGATATTTTTAAATGACAATTTTATGTAGCACTTTTCAAGCATTTGCCGCCATTTTAATGGAGTAGACTGAAATGTCATACCTGATTCTTTGGTTTGTTCTAATGTACTAATATTTGGTGAACTCGCTTGAGGTCTCGTAATAAAATCTCAACTGATGTTTATATAGAACAACGTAAAGTAGTTCTACATAATGTGGAATTCTACAAAACGCCGAAGATGTCAGTGATCTGTATTATTGTTACATTAGTTAATAATATTGTACCCTAAAATATTCGTATTCGATGATCGATATTTAAAAGCAAGTTCAGTTTTTCAAATTGTACTTCCGTTGAAAAATCATGAAAAACAAGGTTTTAAAAATATTGTTTGAAGATTTGCTTCAGTTTCAATGAAAAAACGAGATGAATTTATTAAAAACTCAATATTGTAAGTACTTTTTGTATTCTTAATGTAATTAACATAATGGAATCTCAACATCTCGAATCTGAATTTAAATGAACATAATAATTCGCCCTTCCGAGACTGTGCAGAGGAGGTGATGAGTTATCCAGGTTTGAATTACTGAGAACCTAACAAATTAGAATATTCATTGTAGTCTAAGTAAGCCATTTCACTAATGAAATGATTTTAATACAAAACCTAAAATCACAGTGTTTCCAGAAGTCCACTGCAATCCTAATGTAGTATAGTAACACAGTTAATAGTTCAAAAGTACGAAGTTGAAAACAGAGATGTTTGCTTTAAACAAAATCTGTTGTACAAACATCACCACTATAAAAAACAAGTACATATTTTTGCAAAAAACGAGTTGTCTTCGCGTCATTTCTGGTTGAAATTAATGCACTTTATAAAAACCCATTTTCTCAAAAAAATACAATTTTTTTTCTTTAACTTTGTTCCACAAATAAAACAAGAAACGTTTAAAAGAATAAAACAGGTCTCATTTTCGTTGAACTCTCTGAATTTTCAAAAACGACAAATATAGAAACAATGCGAGAAATTATGTGCTGTTGTAGCTCCTAGTTTTACTGTCACCCGGGGCCCTCTCCTTAAACGGCACCACACGGCTCCACACCTTAAATCGGCATTCGCCGAGCAACGAGCTAGTGCTCGCCCAATCCCGAGCAGCTGACGTTTTCGGCGAATGTTCGCCCCCCCCTTGATGTGTCCAAAAGACCGACACGCGGTGGGTAGGGCGAACCCCGAACGTTCGTCCCTCGGCAAATAGCATCACATCCACACTACTCGGGATTCGGCGAGCGGTGTTCGCTGGTCGCCGAATAACGAATGTGTGAAGCCCCCTACGCAGCTGGCTAGATTGCCAAGGCGGAAATTTCACCCCTGGCTGTGCTCACAGTGGCACCGAGAAATCCCTGTCGTAGACTGCTGCTTCCAACTTCCGACTCCCCGCGCGCCTTGCGACTGAAGAGCATGACGCAAGGCCGCTGCTTCAGACGACGGCCACCGCGTCGCGTCGCGTCGCGTCGGCCGAAAAGCTGCTCTTAAACCGACAGCTCGTCGCTCCGCGCTGTCGGCTCAGCCCGCCGCCTTTGACGTCATCGCCCATGCTCCGCGCCTCCTCGAGTCGTAATCCGAAGGGCTGCGTTTTCCGAGAAGCGCGGGCGTCGACACACAAGTCGTTTTAACGTCGTAATTCCCGGTGTAAATATTATATTTAGTAGGTGGCGCACTGAATGAGGTCGTAGCCAGCGTTTGCGGGTCGCGTTGGAAAAGACATTTGTGTTGTTTGTTGTTTTTTTTTTGTACTGGGAGTAGACCAGACCACTCAACTGTCGTATGGTTTTTGTGTTTATTGAGTTTCGCGCCCAATACCAAAACAAGCCATGACCCGTCTAAAGCGTAGTTCGTAAAAATTGTGCGATGTCCTTTTCCATTCTTTACGCACATCGTCTTCTATATTGTTTCAGAAGTATACATACGTTTTGCAGCTCTGGCACGCAACCAATTTTTATAAATGAGGTCTCTGAAGAAAAAGAATTTAACGGAGGCTTGATGAATTGCATTTTGACTTAAAAAATATGAAGGATTTATTTTAAAAACGCATATAAATATTCATGTGCAAATGCAACCCGCAACACTCGGTCCGATTTTTTTAATACATATCGTTAAATAACTCCTAAAAAGGCGTTTTAGGTCCTTAAAAATTAAAATTTTGAGGTCGAAGGCATCAAAGAAATGTTTCTCATAACTTATTCTACAGGATCAGATCTTCTTAAACATTCTATTACATTTTTGCTGTAATGCAAAATGTTGTTATACGCAATTGAATTACACTGGTGTACCTCTCTGCTCGCCAATAACGTTAAATAAGAATAGTTTGAATTGACAAGAGTGTATTTTATTATTATTATCAATTACAAGGAGACCTGTAGAACAAGTTACGGAGAATTATAGGGCTTTGAAGAAAAATTAATATCATAGGCTTAATGTGGAAGTAGAAAAATTGGGAAGAAGGTGGGGTTTAACGTGATTGATCGCGACTGTTAGATTGATGCGTATTATTTATATTTAAATGGAGTTCGTACAGATGAGACATTCCTGAAGTTTTACCGAAACATCGTAAATTCGTTTAACATCGTAAACCCCGATGTAACGTAAAAATTATATTTACTGTAGTTGGAGTCACAGTGAATGCGGACGTGGCATGTATCTGCAAGTGGCATTGCCAACGACGACACAAGATTTTGTAGTGGAAGTAGGTCAAAAGCACCAATTCTTGTATCGACACTGTGTTGAACCCATTTCACAAAATTTTTTCAATAATGACTCAAAATGTTTTGATTAAACTTTATCCCCTGATAGCGTATCTCTTAAGAGAATTATGCAGGTATCAGTTTCGTTGATCTCTAAGAATTTTCAAAACATGCATGTTTAGAAATAAAGCGAGAACGTATGCGCTATTGTAGCCCCACTAGTTTCCAACCCATGTACCATGCATTCGCCCTGGAGTCGCACGTGCTGAAAGCCTCTAATAGCTCATAGCTAGGGGGCACATTTTGATGACCTAAAACATCGCCGAAAATGATCATAAAAATGCTATTAAAATGCTTTAAAATGCTCTAAAACCAAAGAAAAATGACGCAAAAAAATCTTATCAAAACTAGTTTGGATGAACAACTCAAGCTGTTGGATACGTTACTGATGAAATCGAGGCTTCTTTCATTCGTTCGAGTGAACTGAACTTGCAAATTTTTGATTTGGACTCTTCTTTACCAGGAAATCTCTGTCATTAGTTAACCCGAAATTGACCGAATCGGCAATGGGTCTGATACACTTCACAAGATTTACATACTCACAACGGCTGTCAAAACAATTTCTGAGCGAACAAATAGAATAGGCTACTGAGTAATTCTGTGAAGAACATTTGTTGCATCTCGTAAATAGTATTTAAAGCAAGTACCATCAAGAATGACATGAAAATCGGTGAAATCAGCAAACAATGCATTAAAAATGACTGGAAAAGGTAAAAAACGACTTATTAGTCGAAATCGACAAAAAATACAAAATAATGACCTCGAAATCGACAAAAAATGCAAAATAATGACCGTGTCTTTTCCTTTAGTCACAACATAAAATGAATTTCTGTACTAAACGGCATTGTTCTAAAGTGAAAAGAAAAAAAATGTCATTTCATTAAAATCCGTCCCCTACTCATGACGATGTTCCAGCCCAGACCGCGCTAGTGTAGCGGCGCGCGCACTAACAGGCGGTAACGTCGGCTCTTAATAAGGGCGCGCGCCTGCCGGTCCGCCTTGCCGGGCGACTGGCGCGTCGTCTGCCCGCGCCTTCCACGCCCCCTGCCGTCCGCGCGTTTACACCCTCGCAGGGGTGGCCAAACACGCGGCATGTCGTTTTTTCTTATCAGCTGAAATTAGGGCCATTAGCCTAAGACTTAATTATTATTAGGCCTGGTGTTAAACTGTTATCGGTATTAGAATGGAGTGAGAGGGGGAACTTATAGTTTTTTGTTTTGTTTCTGTTTGGCTGAGTACGACAAAAAATATTTTCTGGGGGTTTCAAGTGCAGCATTATCTCTTTTTCGAATAACACTAAAAAGTTGTATGTTTTTTGTTCAATGTATAATTTTTCTTCTAATTAAATTTGCCCTTTCAATAATAAATTATGAAGAATTTATTCCGTAAACCTTAGGAAAAATCAAAGAATTATTAAACATGTTTAAGATGTATTGATCTTTTTTGCAAATTTAAATATTTAACATGTAGTTTTTCGAAACAAAACTGTCAACCGAAATGTAGTTTTTCGAAAAATCAGTTTCTTGAGATTTTTGTTAGAGAGAGATGCAAAAGAAGTGTGAATACAATGGTATTAGCGTCGAGTACGTATGTACGAGCGGGGCATAGACGATTAAATACAATAAAATTATCATTGGTTAATATTGGAATGTTTAATAATCAAGTTAAAATTATGAAAGTTTTTTAAAGGGTTCAATCCAAACCCGAAGAAATAACTGAAATATACTATAATAAAAATTGTTTTTAAAAGGACAGAGAAGGTGACAGTAGGTCCTCCGTAACATATCTTACGCCTAAGATAACTTGTTAAAATTAATTTTGTGGACTAAGGAAACAACATTAGTAAATAAGGCTTATTTCTAAAATTTCTTAAGGATTCACTGTAGCAAATAAGCCTTTATTTCAATTCAGCCGTAAGTTCTTGTTTGTCACTATGTCCTGCGACTTTACTCTTGTACGCACATTTACAGTAGCTAGAGAAATAAATATTTAATATATGGCATCGTTGAACAGTATTGAAACCCGAGGTGCCAGTAAATCACCAGCACAGATTTCAGTAGTAAACATCTTTTCTTTTGTCGCGTCGACTCTTCAAATCCCACTTCGGTACCTGCCTCTGAACGGTTACACTTTTGTTCCGCGTCTCAGGTAGAATGACAGGACTTCCAGAGAAACTTCTTAGAACATTGACTTCGCGGCAGTCAATGAGTGTGTTTGTGAAGTCAAGGCGTACCAACATTCTTGGGCAGACACGGGAAATATTAGCAAACAGGGTATAAAACTTAGTAATTAAATTATATCGTCTGATAGTGATGCACATGAGAAAAGATATACGTAAAAGAGGCTGTTACGTTTTAGTTAGTGACACCAGTATCTGGGAGCGGAGAATGTATGATGATAGTATGGTACGTTATGAATGAAACAAAAATTTGCACGATAACATTTTTTTATTATTTTCAACTGAAATCTTTATACTATTGTAACAGAATGAGATCTCTGGTCATCACAGAAATAACAATTCATTTTTTATGCATCTTGTATTAGGTGTTCTTGTACTTTTGTTTCATATATATTATTACACAAAAACTAAATATCTAGAAGTTTACACATTTATGAATACGTCAGTCATTTGCTTCACTGCGGAACTACAAAACTTCAGATAAACGGCTGAAGTGAACAGTGTCCTGCCTCCACAAGACAGCGAACGGAGGCTTTGTGAACATCATGACTAGACGTATCAGCTGCGGCTACAGAAACCCACCTTGCCCATCTGCAATGCAGATCTCCGGCCCTTGGCTACTATTCCGTATTCCTTCTCCTCCGCCCTTCAGAAGCTACCCCAAAATGCCACTGGCGAATATATTCTAAAATGCAAATGACCAAAGCGGGCTAAGGGACTTCACAATAGCGAAGAGTACGGACGCAAAGTACAAAGTAACACCGGAAACACACACATTGACTGTGTGTGTGTGTGTGTGGTGTGTGTGTGTGTGTGTGGTGTGAGCGCGCACGTGATGACCAGGTATGTACATTTCTGAGGCTTACACTTATTTATCTTCTCCTGTCCTGAGCAGGCTATCTCAGATAGTTTGCATTTGTCTTCAACGGTGTGAAAGATGTAAGGATGGTCAAGCAGAATCATCCATAGGTAAATATTTGTGAAATAATGAAGAAATAAGCCAATCACCTCATAAAAATATGGACGAAAACATCGAAGTCTTACAGCCAGATCTTCCCACGCTCTGAAGTCTGAGAAGCGCTGAAAATGCTCATTGTCATCTTCAATGTCAATTCCACCCCTCCCCCTGCTACCTTTCACATCCCCCCTTTCCCCTCTAAGCACCGTCCATCCTGCGGCGCAATGCAATGCAATAAAGCAGTAACACTTATGTTGATATTTGAGAAGTGTTTGCTGTTTCATAGAACACTTTGTAGAAGATTGTTCCAAAAGTTCTGCAAACGAAACCTGCTGAAAAGAGAGAGTATTTCTTGGCTAGAAACACTAATTGTCATGCGAATACGTAACGCGAAAACGAATAAAAAGTTTAGAATTTTTTTTTTGCCTGGATAGCTGAGGGAACTGTCTGAAATTGGCAAGTCGCGTTCAAAGGGTGGTGTCCCATTTACGAAATTAGTTTTCTGAAAATGTCTAAGTATTAAGTCAGGCCCCAATACTATCTCATCTGCCCGCGACTGTCTTACGGCCAATATTTTGGGTTTGATTTGATTGATTGATTTTGTGATTCCGTGCGCGTCAACTGCTAAGGTCATTTTTCCCGTAAGTGTGGAGTATTTTTTTTTCTCGGAAGGTAGCCGTGTTCTTCCCCCGCTGGATGGTGAGATCTAGCGTCGACCCACCCGTGCGCTAGCAAGGTTTCCGCCCACCAATAATCTCCCGTAGCGGGGCACCGCCACAGCTCAGGCAGGCTGTAAGCTCCCGACCGGTCTCCCGGCCTATGTGGTAGTGTAGTGCATGCAAGTGTACGTGTATGTAATTAAGGGGCGAGGATAGGAGAAGGAAGAGGAAGGACAGATCGCACGCGGTCTGTGGCCCGTTTGGTAGGGTACTGTTCCGCCATTCGCGTGGTGTTGATCGGAGAAACCACGGAAAACTACCGATCAGAGCAGCCGGCCGCTAGAATTCTCCTCCAGACAGCGACTGAATTCGACCTAGCTGTGTAGGTAGTGTGGAAAATCCTGGACTGGAACCCTAGGACTTCTCGGTCAGAGACACTGCAGTGACATCAATTGAAACCCGGAGCCTCCTAAGCCGGATGTTTTGGGCACGCGTGCCTCCTGCAACCATCATCTGCGCGTACTTGGGCGCTGGTCCAAGCCCGCGCGCCCCCGGGACTGTCCTCAAGTATCCAATTCATCGCTAGGAAGCCCTCGACCCGCTCGCTGTGGAGAGCGAACATCAGGCGCCCTCAGACACACGCGCATCTGTACGCGCGGTGGCAGCGCATCACCTAAGCCCGAGGCGGGAATGCGGTAACATTAGTCGAGGGACAACGCGCTCACTTGAAGAGAGTGCGCGCACGGAAGGCGATGTAGGAGGCGGCGGGTGAGGCGGGGGCGGAGAGGAGAAGGGGACGGAGAGAAGGCAGGAACTGCAAAGGAAACAGAAGGCGGCAGGAACGGTGAGATTGGTCGGGATGGCGGGGGCGAGAGGGATGGACGGAACGGATGGAACTGCGGGGGCGATGGGAGATGGACGGAACGGGCGGGACCGTGCGGGGGTGAGAGAATAGACGGCACGGATGACACGGAGGGGGTGAACGACGATGGACGGATCGGATGGGATGGTGGGGGCGACGGGGATGGACGGAACGGACGAGACGGTGCGGGTGACGGGGATGGATGGAACTGACGGGATGGTGAGAGAAAGTGGGATGGACGGACCGGACGGGAAGGTGAGAGCAAGGGGGATGGACGGATCTGGCGGAATGGTGAGAGCAAGGAGGATGGACGGAACTGGCGGGATGTGGAGAGCACGGGGGATGGACGGAATGGACGGGATGGTGAGAGCAAGGGGGATGGACGGAACGGATGAAATGGCGAGCGCCAGGGGGAAGGGCAGGATGGGACGGCGGGGTGAACGGGGATGGACAGATCGGACGGGCCGGCGGGGGCGACGGGGATGAACGGAATGGCTGGGTCGGGGATGGACAGGCCGGCGAGGGATTCGAGGTCGTCGGAGGCACGGTGGTGGTGGCAACGCCAGAGCATGTGGAGGCGGCGGGGGTGGGTCGTGAGGCGGCGGGGGTGGCGGGCGCGGAGGCGGCACGCAAACAAACATCGCGTGGCCGGCTGCTGCCGTTCTAAACCTGTCGCCTCCGCCGCCCCCACCCCCGGGAGAACAGACGCGCCACTGTGCCGGCCGCCCCCGAGGACCCTGGGGGCCACCTGCTCCGAAGCGGCGCCTGCCTCCACCGCCCTGCCCCCCGTCCCGCCCCGCCCCCGCCCCCGCCCCGGCCCCGCTGTGGAACGCGTCCAGCGTGCTGCCAGGGAAGGATCCGCTACTTCGGGTGGACCGGAATCAAGCAGGATTTTCAACATTTGATGAAGAGGTGACCATAGGCGTGAGGAAGACGTGGGTAACGAAAGCTTTTATTCAAGTACCCTCCACCAGTATCCCTAGCGAGATTGTTATTTATTTCTTTTGGGAGTAGTACAATGTCCGTGGGCGCCAAAGTCCTATCGAAATCTTCGAAAGCTCAAATTTTGAGAAATAGAATAAAATTTGTAAATTCTACGGCAATTGAAACAAAATTTTGTGAATTCCATTAAATGAATTATCAATCAATGATTTATTAATTATAATATATTATAAATTATAAATTCTATAATATTTATTATAATATATAATAATATATATTATAATATATAATATATTATAAATTAAATAAATTATCAAATTATCATTTACATATAATTTAACCAAAATCCACTCGTTTAAAATATTTTTAACATAAAAATATAATGAGCAAATTATGATAATTTTAATTTGCTTTTATTGAAAAAATTGCAAATTTCTTGAAGTTTCTAATATACAGTTATTTTTATCCAAACATTTCAAAACCACGTTTCGTTGTTGAGAGGTTTTTGAAAAAAAACTTAGTTCGTGAAACAAAACTTCGGGGTCGCGTCCCGCTTATGGCATAGGTGTGCCATTGGACAAAGAAATTGCTACGTCGCGTTAGGTATTTCTAAAACAACTCTAGAACTGGTGAGCCACTTCGAAAATTCAAACAGTTCTGGAATGTTTTTTTCTTATTCACTTTTTCACGACCACTCTCATCTTACGGGTAGCCTCGTTTTTGTTCTTTTATTTAATAGATTTTGAAATGTGTTTCATGTTCTGTCTTACATCGTTAAAATAGCTCTTTCAAATTGCCTCCTCCATGATTTTCGTTAGAGATTTGTATGCTGTTTTCTGCTTAAATCAACAGATTGTGCACAGTCAATAAAGCTTTATCTGCATGTAGATTAAATTCTTTTAAATAAAGAACGTAAGTTATCGGGAGTTTTCAGCACTGTTTGCTTTCAAAATAAGTACACTGATCGTTTTTAAGTAGGTGCATCAGACGATCATCAGTCGTATTACATACAGGAAGCTGAAATGGAAGCATCTCACATTCTCCTGGGTATAAGATAATGAGTATATTTTTTCTTCCGCACAAGTTTCCGAGTGATACTTAAACTCTCCGAAAAATTGTATGTCCTTAAAAGTTTATAAAATATATAAAAAGTTTTATATATTTCAGAAGTAAATCATTTTTTATTCCGTTAAAATCTCCTTAGAAGCTGAAAAGTTGTGATTTTCGTAAGATTCCTACAGTTCGATTTCCAACATCACCAGTGACAAACAGTTACAATTTCTCACGTATTGAAATAAATTTGAACACCTGTTCCAACGTTAAAATAACAGAATTATATATTCGATTCGATTTCTCAATAGTTTTTCCCTTTCAGTTCATAGAGCAAATCGGGTCTTTTTATTATCCGTTCATCCTAAGAAAAATCCTTATGTAACCAAATACACATGTATTACACGTTACACATGTATTACATGTTCTCATTGGTTTGCAGTATGCGCTCTGCTGTTTTTGAAATACTGGCATTCAAGGAAATACTTCTCTGCATAAGAATATACTACAAATCAATGAGAATCATTCTAACAAACGTGTATTTGTTTACATCAGGATTTTTGTTAGGGTGAACGTATAATACTTTCCACGAAATTCATGTATGTAGCATGTTACGTGACATTGGTATCTTGCAACATGGAGTGAAAATTAAAACAAGTTCAAATCAAAGCAACCGAAGTTTACTGATGTTATTGCACACCTGTCTTCGTCCTGAAAGAATTTGTTTAAAACGGACCAACTCCAAAGAAATGAAGGAATGTAGTATAATTTCAAGAACAGTTGTTTATCGTATTATCAACAACAGGAGAATGAGGCCTACATCATAATTCACGTTTCCACACCAACTTACTTTTCCCTATATGACTTGTATACTTTAGTTGTTGTTTTTTCTCCCTCGGTCTTTCCTTGGCACCTGGCACCCTCCGCATTTCGAAGATGCGTGAAAAATAAACGAAAACAGAGAAATAAACATCATTTTCAACCCCTCAGCGAGTGTCAGTCCGATTTGTCTCTGGTCTGTGTTGTGGCGCTGCAACCTGTTCGGTGCTCGAGGAGGGTTTCATAAACAGCGATAGGCAGCGGAGTAAAGCGGGGCATTGTGGGTTGCCACTTGCACCGGAGTCGCGACCGCGAACGTTGACGGAATTATGTGGCACGTGTTGACGGTGGTTTGGTGCTTCGGGGCGGGTGGTGGGTAGAGAATAGGGGCGGAGGTGTATTTGGACTGCAGGTTGTACACGGATGGCTCATTTTTAAACATTCAATATATTGATATTGCAATACGTTTTTACGTTACGGTCAGCTAAAATATACCTTTATTATGGTGTTAAACTGCTTTGCCCTACTTTTTTATGATTATCCTAAAAACTACGAATAAATCGTTGTAGGAAGGTGTCGTGTCGAATTCATGAATGATACACGTTGCAGGGATGTGAAGGCTTGTATATAACCGTGAAGATTTATCGAACTATTCCCAACTATACATTGTAAAATGGTTTTGAAAAAATTGTAAATTTATCTTTCAGTCAACTGAAAATAATCCCTGATTCATGGTGGATTTTTAACAATCTCAGTTTTCCCCTCGCAAACTGTAAGCACGTCCCCAGAGCACTTGTGAAAACCCACATTCTGTAGCGAACTGTACCCCCCGAATGTCAAAGAACTCTTATGACAGACCACACCCCCTCGCCAACCGTTAACTCCGCACGTCCTCACTTCATCTCGCAAGACCTTTTTACTACAGAACCGCACCCATCACGAACAATCCGCTCCGAATGAGCAAAGACTCCAGTGTCGAATTGCCGTTGTGAATTTGCCAACATGGCGATCTTTAGAAAATCACAGAACGTGTCGGTAGCGATCGGGTGGATTTTAATGAAATATCTTTTTTTTCTTTTTACTTCAGAACAATGCTTTTTAGTATAGAAATTCGTTTTATGTTATGACAAAAGGAAATTACCCATTTTTGTATGTCATTTTTTTGCATATTTCTTCGATTTTGATTAATAAGACACTTTTTTCTCCTCTTTCGTCATTTTTAAAGCATTTTTCGGTGATTTCATTGATTTGAATATCATTTGAATGGTACTTTCTTCAAATAATATTTACGATATCTAACAAATGAGCGTTACAGAGTTCTTGAGTAGCCTATTCGATTTCTTCGTTCAGAAATGGTAATGTCAGCATTTGTGAGTGTGTAATCTAAGATTCCTGTCACGCCTTCACCACCATTGTTGGTTCGGCGGATTCTTTTTACGATACCTACAGACAAATATTTCCTGGTCCAGTCCAAACCAAAAGTTTGCAAACTGAGTTCACATGAACGAAAGGAAGAAGCTTCAATTACATCAGTAACATATACAACAGCCTGAGTTGTTCATCTGAACTGATTTTTATCAATTTTTTCCGTCATTTTTCTTTGCTTTTAGGTCATTTTAAAAATTGTGTAAGCGCGTCTTATTGATCATTTTTGGTAACTTTTAGGTCATCTAAATCTTCCCCTTACCAACAACAATCAATCCACCTTAAACAGTGCTTACGAAAACTACAAACAGACCCCGTCGCTTTACACCCCCCCCCAATTGAACCCCTGGAACGACCAAAGATCTCTTTTGTAAATTTTCAACCCAGCCACGCCCCAACATGAACCACTCGTTCTGAATACCGAAAGCCACTTGTGAATTCGCAAACAAAGCGATCTCGGCGAAATCGCAGCACTCATCGCAGCGACCGGCCGGCCGGCGGGCGCAATCAAAGAGGCTGGCGTCCAAGAATAGCGCCTCGGGTGCAAAGGCGAGGGCCGCCCAACGACCTTGTCGCACGCGTGCGCTATCGCGTGGCGGCCGGCAATTGTTTCCCTCGCGGCGGCCATCTGCGCGGCTGGAATGCGAGATATGCGCCGTGTCATGGAGCGTCCACGGAGCGGCTACAGCCGCGCGGCCGGCCTAGACTGCGTGGGCGGCTGTGGCACGAAAAATTCGGAGGAAATTCCTAAGGGCGTGAGATAAATGCCCGTTTCTCGGAGGTATTATAGTTTAAGAGGAGACATTAAGATATTTTTTCCGTTGTTAATTTGAATGAATATTTCTTCTAGTATCTCAGAAACTATTTAACCCAGAAGAAAAAGCTTTGCAGTGCAGGCAACATTTAAAAATGAACTTCTTTCTAACATTTAGTGATAACTCTAGTCTTCTAGATGTACTTTAGAAGTAATCAATTCAAAAGTTACAACCAAATAATAAGTCTCATAAGCAAAATTACATATTCAGACGGTGCCATAAAATATATATTTATATACACACACTTCAATCTAATAAAACACTATCTTAATAAATCAAAGCTGAATTCACACAACCAAAAAACATTGAACACTAATCATTTTAGGTTTTTACGGGAATAACCGCTACAACATATTCTCAAATGCCCACTATCGGCGTCGTTTCATTTCTGATTTATTGAACATTTGCGCAAGTGTCCTCAGCAATTGCAGCACATACCGTTTCAATTTATTCCAAAAGTGCTGCCAGTGTAGCTGGTTTTCTACTGTTTACAACCGTATGACTCGTGTCTCAAAAACGCGTTGGAAACTGAATCGGACTTCTTCGTCCTATCCAGTGCCAAGGAATATCGTTATTAACGTACGCACGTAATCTCGGTGTAATGTGGTGGTGCACCATCCTGTTAGGACTAAAATTCCTCATTTTCATAGAGTGTATGAACGGCGGGTAAAACGGATGTGCGAAGCATATTCTCGTACACTTCGTCAATTACTGTTCCTTAAAAATAATGGTTTAGATTAGATGCGCAGAACGCAGTGGAAACGCAATTGGCCATCTCCGTCATAATCAGTGCCGAGAAAGATTGTCAAGATTGTCAGAGAGTACACCGCCACATTAACGCCAAACCCGGCAATCCGACTTATCGGTCTGTGCCGCACCACAGCATTCGGCGGCGGAAGATAAAGATACCTCCCATGATAAAATCATACACTACATTTACGGGTCTAATGAGCGTAACAGTGGACGCACCCGGAAACACGAAATAATCAAATGAATCAAACCAACCCAGTCTGTTATATTATTCTTCTTCCGGAATGCCTTGCCGGAGTAATCGGATGCTCTCTGCGGAAACCCCGTCATCAATCGATACACACCACATCGTCACAGACAAGCTGGCTCTGTTGCAAGAAGGAAAAACCTGGCAAGCTGACGGGAAGATCGGCGCTGACAACATCGAGCGAGAGAACAACACCGCCACCTCCCGGAATAAAAACATGCACCACACTTACGGGACGAATGTTCGTATCCGGAGACGCGCTCAGAAACGCTAAAGAACGAAACAATCAAACGAAGTCACCTAGCAGCACACCATATTGTTATAAGGTATAATAACTGTCATAGATAAGTAAATTAAAAGTGATCGCTAGGGAACGGAATTTATTATAATAAGAAATGCTAAATATGTACATACATATGAACTTACTGTTTTCAAAACATGTAAGAAAAAATAGAAAATATGTAAAATAAAAATTCATTATTGTCTTTAAAATGTTCTCGACAAGTATTTTCCGAGCAAAGAACGTCGCCGATCAGTTAACAAGCATTCGGAGTTGCTGAAAGTAGGTTCTACCTCTAATTCTACTCTAGTTTTATCCACACATGAGAATTTTATTCGAAATACAAAATACGTTCATAGTATATATTACAATGTTTACGAGAAGCCAGTGTTCCAGTAGTACCGTGTAGCCAGTGATAGATCGTCGAGGTGGGGGTTAAAGGAAATGCCCCCCCCCCCCAATCGAGCACGGTAAAACAATTTTCTGTACAAAATATTTGTTTGTTTTCGATCGAGTAACGAATGTGCTGTTTGAAACATGAACAAACACGTGGTTGAAATTACTTTTGTTCAAAGAAATCCGCTCATTCTTGACTCCGACTACGCAGTAAGTGGGGGGGGGTAGACAATTATGATAAAGATATAGTGGTCATAGAAGCCCAGCAGCATTACTTTTGATTTTTAAGAAAGATGATTCCGTAACAAATAATGTAAACGCGGATTTGAAGTGTTCCGTTTCGACGTATAATTGTACTAAAATATAACGAAATATATTGTAGTAACAAAAATGTGAAAAAATATGTAAAATAAAAGTAGTTCCAATTCATACAGATTTCTAATCTCTAAAAATATTACTCAACGCAGGTATTTAGTTCCTGTAAAAACATGTAATTACATGGAAATCCGTTCTCTAGTGATCACTAAAGACAGTTGTTTTCAAAGCGACTTGATATATATAATATTTATAATTTGGACTGTATAAATGTGTATAAACAACCTGTAACAACTATTGTACTACAGCCTCCGGGTCAATGACCCCCATCTCGATCAGGTTTTTCGTCCGGTTTCCCTGATCCATTGAGCAAATGCTGAGATGGCCCCTTGTTTTGCTTCTGGACATAAATGTAACTTCATTTTCTGTGCACGTCTTCTAGAATTCAGTGGGAAATACAATTATTCAAATTATCGTTTCCATGTTGTCGCGGCAGGAAGTATTATTCCGAAGGACAACATGGATAAGAGCCAAGATTTATTGCTTATTTATCCTTGAAAATAGATTTTATTACATGGGAGGTTTTTTTTTCAAAATTTAAGTAGTATATGACTTACTGTAGGAATCACAGAATTTTGAAAATGTACACACAATTCACTTTTCCCCATAGCACGTCATACGTAGTTTTAACTGTTTTTTTTAAACGTAAAATAAATAAAATAAATTAAAAAATATATAAATAAATTTTAAAAAAGTGTTCCATACTATCATTCTTCCCGTATAGCTCGCCGTCGGAATTGCATGCTCCGTGCGGAAACCGAGTCATCATTCGATACACGCCCCGCCCCCTTCCGCGCGATGTGCCGCGCCGCCACGCACACACACACACACACACACACACAAGGCGGCTCTGTTCGGGGAAATGTCAGAAGTCGGCGCAAATCACGCCGCGGCCGGGGGCGGCTGCGCGCACTATCAGATTTCGGCGAAGCGCCCGCGGGAGTGACGCGCTTATCATCGCCGTGGGAGCGGAGCGGCGCGGCACCGCAGCGGTGCGTGCGAAGCGATCGGCCGCACCGGGAGCGGTAGCTCAGTGCATCAACTGATGTCACTGCAGCGCCCCTAACCGGGAGGTCCTAGGTTCGAGTCTTGACGGCGGCAGGATTTTCGACACTAGCTTTCCAGCTTGGTCGAATTCAGTCGCCGTCTGGGGGAGAATTCTAGCGGCCGGCTGCTCTGATCGGTAGTTTTCCGTGGTTTCTCCGATCAACACCAGGCGAATTCTGGAGCAGTACCCTAACAAACGGGCCACGAACCGCGCGCGATCTGTCCTTCCTCTTCCTTGTCCTATCCTCTACCCTTACACACACACTTACAATAACATGCACTGCACTACCACATATTCCGGGAGACCGTTCGGGAGCTTAGAGCTTGTCCGGACTGGGGCGGTGCCCCTTTGGTGGGAGAGTCCTGGTTAGGGGGAAACCCCCTCAGCCGACGGTAGGTCGGCCCCGGATCTCGCCATCCAGCGGGGGAAGATCACCGCCATCTCCTGAGAAAAAACATGCACTACACTAACGGGACTAATGACCGAAGCAGTTGACCCGCCCGGAAACACGAAAAAATCAATCAATCAATCAAACCGATCGGCCGCGGCGCCCAATGCGTTGCCACAGCCTGACTTTGACATGTGTGCGCCTCGCGCTGGCGAATGTTTTAGCGCCCTTTTAATTGGCTTATTTTAAACATTAAAGCTATTTCACTTCTTGGCTGTCCGGGTGACGCCGCGTAGTAGGCTAAGAGGCCAACGTTTCGCCTGTCATGTCGCAGGCTTCCGGACAGCCGCGGAAGCTCACGTGTACATTAAAGCTATTTATAATGTTTTGTTGTGCGATATTTGTGACCGACGCAAATGTTGTGTACGTATAAATAATTGATTTTTCGAATATATATAAATAATTCTCACCGCGATATTGATTTAATAAATATACAATATTTTAGTATTAATTTTATCTGTATATATCAATGGATGTATATTCGATTAATTAACAGATTCTTTTGTTACAAATATGAGAAGAAATATTTCTATAAAAAACATTCAAAATTTCGCCTTCTGAAATTTGGAATCCGCTGAAATTCGTTCGTCTCCAAAAATTGCGTACCCCAGGCTGCAGCCTTGTCAGCCTGTTCGGTAACCTGTTGCCATCATCCCCCGGTGATTTGAAAATTCACCTAATTGATTGATTTTTAGTGATTTAGGGAGCTTCAACTGCTAAGGTCATTATTGCCGTAAGTGTTGTGCATGACTTTCCTCGGGAGGTGGCAGTAGTCGTCCACCGCTGGATGGCAAGATCCGGAGCTGACGTACCGTCAACTAGTGGAGTTTTCCCCTACGAGATATCTCCCATTAGCGGGACACCGACCCACCCGGGACAAACTCTAAGCTCCCGACCGGTCTCCCGACATGTGTGATAGTATATATTTTAGAGTGCGTGTGTGTAAGGGGTGAGGATACAGTAAGAAAGAGGAAGGAAAGTTCGCGCGCGGTCCGTGGCCTGTTTGTTAGGGTTCCGCTCCGGCATTCGCCTGGTGGTGATCGGAGAAACCACGGAAAACTACCGATCAGAGCAGCCGGAGGCAAGAGTTCTTCTACAGACAGACTACTCAATTCCACTTAGCTGACAAATTAGTGTCCTGCCACCGTTGGGACGCGAACGTAGGACCTCCCGGTATAGGCACTGTAGTGATAGCAGTTGATGCCCTGAGCCACCTTTCGCTGTAAAATTCGGCCAATCCTCGAAAAACAGCTTCAGTGATACAACGGTTAAGCCTGTTGGTCTTATACCCAAGTTTGCAGGTTCAAACCCGATCGAAGCCGTGGATGTTTAAGGGCGAAAAAATCCTCCGTATGCCTTCCTGCGGAGGAGAAGTAAAGTTGGCTATCCCATGTTGAATATTTACTGCACATAAAATATTCTAAAGCCTAAAAAAAACGTCTGACCATTATTTGAATCGCCTGTTTCGTCGCCTGAGTAATACCTTCTTTCTCCGCTAAATGGTAAAAGGAACATAGCAAAAACATTGCGTCGTCAAACGGAACGGCAGGCCTAGTGGTCTGAGTCTCGCCACGTAAAATAAGGCATCATTGAAATGAATTGGATAGTGGGTGGGGATGTTCACGCTAACGGTTTTTGATTCATATCGGTTGTACGCCTTCAGTACATTCATTACTTCGTATTTCACCATTGTAGAAATCACGACCGTTAATAAGTAGTAGGATAATGGATCACGGGATCGGTCAATTAATGAATTACACTAGTTTACCAACGTTTCGGAATATTTAATTCCTTCATCAGGGCTTACTAATACATATACTGGTCAAAAATAATGTTTATACACAATGAAAGTTCAACAAAGTTATACTGGTCAACATAATGAAAGTTCTTTCTTTCGGGCCGTGGCCATGGTCGGACCTGCTATGGACGTGTGTGCTTCAGCAACTCTGTATTGGAGTTGTGCTGTGGAGGAACATTATGTTTGACCAGTATATGTATTAGTAAGCCCTGATGAACGAATAAAATATTCCGAAACGTTGGCAAACTAGTGTAATTCATTAATTGACCGATCCCGTGATCCATTATCCTACTACTTCGTATTTCCTCTGCTGGATGACGAGATTCGGCATCAACATACACATCGCTTTGCGGGGTGTTCCCCATCCAGTATCTCCCTTCAAAGACTCATTAAAAAATAAATATTTTATTACTGGTCATACATATCCATATCACAAAACGTGTTCATTATACATTATGCAAAGTCATCAAAGATTCGAGAGTGAATATTGTTATACCGCACAAGTATATGCATGTTTTTAAGATTCATTCACTTGAGACGCACGTCGGACGTCATTGGTATCTGATAAAGGTGATGCTTTAATCATATGTATGTTTTTCACATCTCCAAAAATAACTGCATAAAATTAATAAAATATAGCGATGCTATAATTGAAGGAAATTTTAGGCACAGGTTGTAGGAGAACGTTTAGATAAAATCACTATGTGAAATTTGTATTATCTATTTTTTCAATGAACGTGTTATTCTCTGGTACAGTATATTTGGCGTTCGTTCAAAACGTATAAAAATATAAGGAATTCACTTGAAATTCATTTGAAATTAATTACGTTAATTATAAATTAATTGCATTATTACATTAATTATAAATTAAATTGAATTCAAACTAAATGACATTAAATTCAAACTAAATTAAATTGAATTCAAACTAAATTAAATTGAATTCAAACTAAATTAAATTGAATTCAAACTAAATTAAATTGAATTCAAACTAAATTAAATTGAATTCAAACTAAATTAAATTGAATTCAAACTAAATTAAATTGAATTCAAACTCAATTAAATTGAATTCAAACTCAATTAAATTGAATTCAAATTAAACTGTATTCAAATTAAATTGAGCTTCGATATGTTGTTCCACATATACAATGCGGGTTTGGAGTACGTTGTGTCACCACATCGCTAGACTGGAGTGTCAAAAGACCCCCTTGTCCGCATGACTGCCGCTCAACCTACCCAACTCCCCCCCCCACACACACACACACAGACACACACTCACAGCCCCGAAAAAGGCGGCTTATCCACACCGCACCAACGCCTCGCCGCCATGTTGTGCCATCGCACATTTCACGCAGCGCACTCACGCGGGGCGCCGTCTCAGCCACCCCCGCCCCCGCCCCGCCCCCGGACCACACACGGCGCCGCCCAGCTCCCGCCCCCGCCCCCCAGCTGCGTTTCGGCAACGCCAGTCCGCGAGGCGGTGGGGGCGGCGTCTTTTGAGCGGGGGGGGGAGCGAGAAAAATGCGAGCGGCAAAGAGGGGGAGGTCACTTCTGACCAGCGTCGCTTTCAAACGACCGCGCGACACTTGAGCCTGTACCGACTGCATCCCGCGGTCAACGTTTCCTTAGCCGTTTACCTACCCCCCCAAAACAGTATAGCCCCACTGTTTGGACGTATACCGACTGCATCTCGCGGTCAATTTTTCCTTAGATATTTACTACCTCTCCGAAACAGCATAGCCCCACTGTTTGGACGTATACCGACTGCATCTCACAGTCAATTTTTCCTTAACCGGTTTACCTACCTCCCTAAAACAGCATAGCCCCACTGCTTGGGCGTATACCGACTGCATCTCGCGGTCAACTTTTCCTTCGCCGCTTACCTACAACCTCCTCAAAAAGTAATAACTCCACTGCACGTGCGTATACCGACTGCATCCCGTGGTCAACCGTTCCTAAGCCGTTTACCTACCTCCCCACAAAGGCAGTGCCCACTCTCATCAGTGCTAGTTTGCTCCATAGTAAGAGGACTCATTTCTACGTTTCCTATGGACGGCTTAGAATCACACTGGTCAATTATAATTCATCCACTTATGTGTTTTCAAGAAACAATTCCATGTCGTTGAAACCCACAACTAAAAGTTAGTGGAAACAAAACATGAAATCACCCATCACCAGCATCTCGTTACCTCGCTGACTTAACGTACACAATTCCGAAGATTCTGTCATTTTCATTTGCGTTCGAGGTTTTATCCGTACTGATGCAAGAGCATGTACTTGCGCTACTCATGAATGCAAACTTATCTAAACTTTTTACTCCTTCCGAGACCCCAGATGAACGAAACGGGATGGAGTCGGGCTGTGCGCTCTCATGTAACGAAAAGTAAAAGGGGATTAGCTGGGAAGCGAGGGAGAGGGAAAGCTGATCGCGGGATGCAGTCGGGTGATTCTTCGACACCTTTTTTGCCTCAAGATCATAAAATGCAGGCGCCAGGGATTAGATAATGGTGAGTTACTGAACGAGCACAATTTAGATTTTACATTTTCTTTTCCAAACGTGAGCAAGTCCAAGACGAAGTTGTATAAACATAATACAGTAGCCTACGCAGTATCTTTTAATACAAATTAATTTTTTAAGTTGATCCCCTGTCAGGGGCGCCCAGCGGAAAAAAAGCCCCCCAAGCAGCAGATCCACGGACACCCTTTATGTCAAAGAAAAATCCCGCACCGATCCCCTTAAATTACCAGAATTCATTTCTCTACGCAACAAAAATTTTACAGCAGTTAGTTTTTACAAGAAGTAAATACGTTTTTTATTTATTTTGCATGAAAACATTCGAGACCCCTATTACGTTGGAGCCTGGGGCAAGTGGCCCCAACTACCCCCCCCCCTTCCTCTGGGCGCCACGATCACCTAATCTGCACAACTCTTCGAACTGTCATTTGCCTATCTTGTAGATGACACTGAAGGTGGGTCGCCATTATCTACTTCCAAAAGCTTCAGTTCTGAGCTTGAGCTGCAATTGCACACGGAATTAGAACTTCCATATTCAAAGCATATTCACTGCATTTGATTTCGGTTCCTTATCTCTTGAACAAACAAATCATATACAACTATTATTCATACTTTTCATCATAAACAATATATTCTAATTCACTTAAGTGGGAACAGAAAAGAAGGTATACGTTTTTTCACGTTTTAACACTTCTGAGTCCATGACATATGAGGTGACGATAGTATACGAAAAAGAATGCGTGGGAAGTTTTTACATAATTTTAACAATTCGTTTATTGTTTGTATGCATTGAATTTGTATCAATATTGCAATGTATGTATAACAACCACTATTGCTACTACTGAAACTATTAGAACAGAAAACAAAAATATCAATACTTGGAAAAAAATTGGAAATATCCCATTCCTAAACTTCACTCCCTCCATTGTATCATTGTGCAGAGGCAGGCGTGAGACCCCAGGCACTTCATTGGAGTGTTTAGCGGAGTCCCGAGCAACAGCGACAAAAGACTATCGGTTTCGCGAACGCTGCTCGTTTGTCAGCCACCGCCGCTTCGGGTCGTTCCAGATGGCCTTCCCCGTCCAGAGGGACCGACCGTCCCCATCGAAAATAGAAGGAAGGTTAGAGGGGGCTTTGAAAGCCGGTTTCAGTTGGCCGTGTCACTCCGCGATTCTCTCCCGTCTTTTTGTGGTTGCGTGCTCCAGGAATTAGGGGGACTTTTATCCGCGTTGGGCGCCACTGCTCCAGGGATTGGGGGAGGGGAGGGGATCGATTTAATGGAGTGTCCTTCTGCCGCGGAGGAAGGTTCGCGTGCGAAAGAAATTTCTCTGCGGGGACTACCGGACAACAAGATGGCTACCGGTGGAGGAAGACGTAGTGAAGTGGCATGAAAGGGCGATGTTGGAAGATAAGTTGGGTGAGCAGATTGGTCATAACGGAGAACGATTTATACTGTCTGAACTGTGTTGTTGTATATGCTTTCGTGCAAACTAGGACAATACTAGAACTTCAAACAAAATACTATTAAGATTTTCTACTTCTTATACTTTATATTATAATAACTTCAATAACTTTATTCGTAGGAATCAATACCTGGCAAAACCCTTGCGATTATATCGCATAAAAGGAAGAACTGAAGAAGAGTTACTATCCAAAAGTACAATATATGCCATACACGGAAAATCGAATCACCTCAAAATATTGTTTCATGTTTTCCTGTACTTATTCTCTGACTAATGAAATGATTGCAATTACATAATGTGTATTTTCTTTATTTGTTAAAATAATTTATTATTTTTTGTAATTTCATTTGCTATTGGTCTCTATATAATCCCCTCTTGATTCATATTTTGTCATTTCATTTGCTAATTATTATAATTTTAAATGTTTCTATTATTTATATTAATCCTTCCACTTTGTCTTATTTTGTATTTATTTTGTATTTTATTTTGTTTATATTTGTAGACTGATGATAACGGCCAATACGTCGAAAGCCGGCTCTCTAAATTAATATATTGAGTTGACGGAGATGATTTCCATTATTTCTTCAAGTAATTACGTCAACAATACCGCAACAGAATTCTTACAATTAATGGAATGCGAGAGATTTACAAATTTTGGAACAATACAATCACTATTCTCTGTGAACACAGATTAAAACTGTGTCTTTAAAATGTGTCTGAAAATGTAATTGAAATGTTTTATATTTACCAAGATCTGTACATCTATGTTGTAGAGAACAATAGTATGAAATCCTGCCATCCACTATAATTTAAAAACATAATGCATCTCTTATAATAATTTTAACACGCATATTTTGTAAATGGACACGAGTTTCAAACGATTGCTTAACATTGTGACATGACTAAATATTTGATGCACTCACTAAACTTTGCAACGAAAAACACGCAGTCTTTGAAATTAAAATCGCTCCCTTCGTTACATTAACTACTACCTCACACTCTTACACGCTCACTTGCTCCAGTTTAAAGCATTCTTGAAGAAGGTCTTGATCCAACCAAACGACGAAACGAACAAATGACAGCAGACATGCGTTCACTACACTTATTTCACTGTTTTATTAAAATTTAGTGCACTACAAAATCGGTCAATAAAAGCAAAAGATAACATATCAGGAGCCCACTACCTTTCATTTAAAGCAATAACCATGAAATTTGGTTCTTTAGAGATCTCAAATTTTCAGTCTAAATAAAAACCCTTGGGATATTAAATTTTAAATATATCGATTAAAACATAATTTAAAAGCAAAGTTGAGGAAGGATGATGTTGTTTAAGTAATAAATAGTTTTTGTAAGTTAAATAATATTTTCAAAAATATCTCTAACTCATTCTATTCTTCTCAATCATACGCACGTAGGCATGAAAGGGGTAAGGAGCTACAGACAATTCCGAAATAAAAAGTAATTCCACTTCATTTTGTGTGATCCATTCATGACAGTATTTTTGCTGATGCAAATACTTAATGAAAAAAATTTGTAATTATAACCTTAAAACGTAAAATGTACATCTGGTTAACATGAAAATGTGTCAACAATCTCAAAATCAAATGTCACAAATTCTTACGTTAAGATCTCTCCGTCGAAAAGGGACAGGCGAAAATTCAAGACTATAGTCTTCAAACTTCCGTGAAACGTCCGCGTCTCACGGAATCCTCTCCTAAATCAAATTATGACCAAGGCATTCTTGGGACTCTACCATAAACTAATACATTTCATTTTTCACCCGTTAGAGACGCCGCACTTTCAATCAAATTCCTCGGAGGCTTCTAAACAGCCCTGTTTACTCTACGAATGGCTTCTGTCCCTGATTTCCAAAGCCCTCTGCCTGACAGCGCGGAGGCGGTGCGGCTTTGATTTTTTTCGGTGGAAAGGGGAAGAAAGTCTGGAAGCAATTTGGAGGCGCGCGGGGACATGGTTGTGCTAAGTGGCTTGCAAGCACGTGCCCCTGCCGCGGCCAGGGCGGGGGGGTAAAATAGAGGAGGAAAGTATCCCAGGACGCACATGGGCGCGGAGGCGAAGACAGTGGGATAGATACCATGAAGACACGGCAGAAAAAACGTCAATAACGGTGTAATTTTGTTGGAGTTTTTTATCACGATATTTTAAGTTTTAGGGTTGTAAATATGACTTTTTTTACGATTTTAACTTTTTAAACAATGGCTGCATTAAACTGAATAACCAGAATGAGTAACAAGGATTTTCCAGTATAATAACATTTCAACGAGGCCTATGACGCAAATGATTGGTTTTCATTTTAACCTCCCCCCCCCAAAAAAAAACACGTAAATTTATCAAGTTCCAACATCGTAACCTTTTTCAAAACAAAATTAGATAAGAATACTTTCTGAAACATTCTTGAAATACTACAGCACAATGAAATAATGTAAGATTTTAACTTTCTGGTCAACGCAGAGAAGAAAATTAATTTTAATGGAATGACTGATCTTTCACAATGAACATCTTTTGAGGATCCCTAATTCAGCAAACGATTTTTGTTTTTGTCTGGAGCTCAATTGACGACCTAGAAGTAGATGTTAGATTTTGCTTAATATATTAATACTTCCAAAACTCAATCTATTATGCTAAATATGCTATGAGTGTACTTGAAACCTTGTATATTTGAGGCCAAACTTTTCTTTGTGTTTTTGTTGAGAGTTTGACTTCACATTAAATTCAGATTGAATTCGTAAAATGCGCCCGCAAGATGTCTCTCTTACTTAATTGAATCGTAGCTCACGTGTGGGATGACGTCTGCTCTATTAGGCCCATTGTGCCTGTGCCACCCGGAGGTACCGACGTGCCATGGGGAGTGAGGATGTGGGTCAACCGCCAGAGCTACCGCACCGCGCCCCTGTAGACGCCACCACCGCCACCGCCACACCCTCCGCAGTCGCTACCGCTTCCGTTAACACCAACGCCGCCAGCGCCACAGACACAGACCTCGCCATCACCATCAGTGCCACCACCCCTAACACCACTTTCTCGGCCAACACCATCAAGACTATTATCCACACCAACAACAATAACAACACTGCAACCATCATCACAACCAACACCATCACCATGACCAACACCATGACCATGACCAATACCATGACCATGACCAACACCATGACCATGACCAACACCATCACCATGACCAACACCATCACCATGACCCACACCGTCATCGTGACCGACACCATCACCATGACCAACACCATCACCATGACCAACACCATCACCATGACCAACACCATCACCATGACCAACACCATCACCATGACCAACACCATCACCATGACCAACACCATGACCATGACCAACACCATGACCATGACCAACACCATGACCATGACCAACACCATGACCATGACCAACACCATCACCATGACCAACACCATCACCATGACCAACACCATCACCATGACCAACGCCATCACCATGACCAACGCCATCACCATGACCAACACCATCACCATGACCAACACCATGACCATGACCAACACCATCACCATGACCAACACCATCACCATGACCAACACCATCACCATGACCAACACCATCACCATGACCGACACCGTCATCGTGACCGACACCATCACCATGACCAACACCATCACCATGACCAACACCATCACCATGACCAACACCATCACCATGACCAACACCTTCACCATGACCAACACCATCACCACCACCATGACATCACAACCACCGTCACCGTCAACGCCCCCTTCCCGCTATCACCCTCTCGCCACCCCCACCAGCACCGCCTCACCACCTCCACCACCACCACCACCGCGGCCGCTACACACTTCCACCATCGCCGCCGCGCCTAGGGCCAACTGCCTGTAAATAACCGAGACCCTAGCCCTCGCCCCTCGATGCCGCGGCATGCGGAGAGAAGGCGCCAAGGGTCGTTGCCCGCGACGGAGCCTAGGGGTGCTGCCCCCGAGGAAACTGAGACTAGCGGCAATTTAAAGGCGGCTCCTCACATTCGGCATTCGCCGAGCAGCGAGCTACTGCTCGCCCAATCACGATCAGCTGATGTGTTCGGCGAATGTTTGCTTCCTTTGATGTCTCCTGAAGACCGTCACGCGGTGGGTACGGCGAGCAACAAACGTTCGTTTCTCGGAAAATAGCAACCAACTTATCCACACTACTCGGGATTCAGCTCGCTACTCGCCGAATAACGAATGTGTGGAGCATACAATGGACGAATTTTCACCTATCCCGCACAGAACCATTTACATCATCACTCGCATGTCTTGAGAAAACATTGGTGAGTGAAACAAATGAATTATAACGGCCCTTGTTAAAACAACAAATTTAGTAAGAAACCCGTATATAAGTAACATGTCTAAATGTAATGTTCGATTTTTCTAAGTATTTAATACTTCCAAAACTCAAAAACTATTGGTGCTCTATTTCTAATTGAACTTAAAACGTTGTATATTTGAAGATAAATGTTTTTTGGAGCACAGGATTACTTTACATCAAATTCTGAGTGAATTCTTAAAATATCTCTCTTCATTGAGATGTAAGCCACTAGTTGACTATGCTGCAGTTGCAGCAAAAACGAATTTGTTCTCTAGGAGTTTTTACAATCCCATCTCACTCCGGATCCACAACATGACATGTCACTTGCCATCGCGAACTGTTTGTCACGTTAGCTATACTGTCTCTAGGTTATTGTATTCACAATGTGAATCACTGAATTCTCGGGTAAAATAGCCCAAATAAAATTGAGTGTTCATAATATTAAAATAAATGTACAGGCAAAAATGCTTCGCTCTCAGAAATTCCGTAACAATAATTTATGTTGTGAATGAAGTTTCGGATATTAGAACAAGGAGAACTTCCTGTGCAGAAATAGTCGACTGGGTTCCGTTCGCGCGGTGGTGAAACAGGCACATCTGGCCCTCTCTTGTAGCTTGCGTGGCTTCTATCTGTCAGCGAAGTTCTAGAGACCCGAACAAAAACTGAAAAGCGTAAGAAAAAATCCCAATCGCGTGCAGTCAAATGGCGGAACGCAGTAGCATCTTCCACGCCTTTCTAATGTCCTGGTTTTCATTTTAACCTGCCTCAGGCGAACTTTGAGGTGAACGCACGGGTTGTTAAATCTCGTGCGACCAATTTCCTCCCTAGTCTTCTGGACCTAATAAATCACAAAACGTGTTTTTCAGCATTTGTACTCGATTGCGATTTTTAGCCTTCTTTTGCTGTTTACGTCAAACGCAATACAACATTTACGTGAACACTTTAGCCCTAAAAAAACGCTAATGAAGAGTAATAACCAATCGGGATGGCTGCAAAACACTGACATAACGGAAGAGCAAAAGCATGCACGTATGAATCATCAATTTCCGCGAAATGGTGAGCTATTAAAAAACCGAAAGAATAGTACAACTTTCAAAAATTTTATATTTCACCAAGTGGGAAACGATGATTTTCAAACAGTTACGAGTACGTTCTATTTTTTAAAACTTATTACCAAAAGCATATCTTTCACTTTTACAATAATCTTACCTAGACGGTTTTAATATCATGATCACATTACGAATTGCTTCAAAATATCGTGATTTCTTCTTTTTGCAGACACTTTAGAAACACTTACTGTAATTATCAACTCCTGGTGTCACATTTTTTTGGACGCAAAATGTTTCTACTTCCCTTGAAAACAGAAATATTGAACTTAAGAATGAGCATGCGTTCAACGGCACTGCAATGTTATGAGGTCATTTTGAGGGCAACATAATTTCCTCTCCGGTTCATTAAAAAATACCACACTTCGTGAAACGAAGGAAAAGGCATAAATCATCAGCTTCACTATAAAAGAATTGTTTCATCTCGCATACGTAGGCATTTCAACCACGCTAGGCATCTTACGCACTGTAACTTTTGCCTTAACGAGTGCGAAAGTGATCGCACACATTAAGCTCACCATTAATCACCGAATTCATTCATTACGACTATAAATTCCATTACTGTAAAAAATGTTGTCACCATGACTTGCGCGGTAGTCACAAGTACAGTGAATGTTGGGGCAGTGAACTCCGTAAAATTCAAGAGTTACGCGATTGGATCTCGAACCGTATATCGTAATCTCTTTCGCGAACACTTTCTTAAAATTATTACGAAAATCAGTAAATTAAATCTTCGGAGGCCGATCAAAGCTTCTACAGCAGATCAAATTAAATTAAAATTAAACGTAAGTTAGTTTAATAAAGTTCCACTTCAATTGAGGTGCTTAGGATAATAACTGCAAATCCCAACCGACCTCGTATTTTCAGTTAGAAGTAAACTCCTGCCATGGCCCTTTCATTTGCTGAAATATTGGCAAAAAAGATGGCAAATCCCTCAAATTTCACCTTCAAAAATTTCTCTGAAATGTCCGTGAACGTGAACGGGAACAGAAAATGGTCATTTTTCTGAAAACGAACTTCAGTTGGGATCTTTCGTTGTTGTTGAGTCCCTCAATTTTTTGGCGGGTCAAATCAAAGGGCCGTGTCTCATCTGTATTCTCTACATAAAAAACAATAAATGACCGCTTCACTGGAGGTGCTGGCTGGGGTGTGGATCAAAAACGAATATAAAAGTTAAATTTAAATTAAACATAAGTTAGTTTAATAAAGTTCCACCTCTATTTTTGGGGACAAATCAAAGGGCTGTGTCTTATTTGTATTCTCCACATAAATAACAATAAATGACCGATTCACCGGAGCTACTGGCGAGGGTGGGGATCGAAAAAAAATTTAAAAGTTGAATTTAAATGAAACAGAAATTTAATAAAATTCCACGTCCATTTTTTTGGACAAATCAAATGGACTTATTCGTGTTCTCCATATAAAGAACAATAAATGACCGCTTTACCGGTGCTACGAAAATCGAAAAATAACTTAAAAGTTAAATTTAAATTAAACATATATTTAATAAAATTCCACGTCCATTTTTTTGGACAAATCAAAGGGTCTTATTCGTATTCCCCATATAAAGAGCAATAAATGACCGCTTCACCGGAGCTACTGGCTGGGGTGCGGAACGGAAAAGAAAGGACCGCCGATTGGCGCCAGGCGGGTTTGGCGTGGCGCCGGGGCGTGCACGCGGCGCCCCGACGGCCGGGGGGGTGCGGCGGGGAGGGTAACGGTTCTCGGGGGGTGGGAGGGGCACCGACCGCGGGCTGCGGGGTTGCTGCCCTCCAAACAGCCCCAACGCCGCCACTATTACTCGGAGGCAACCACCCCGCTGCAGCCAGCAGCGGCCACGAACAAAGACCGCGCGCGGGTCAAACGCGGTTGTTTCCGGTGTGCCGCAAGGTGGTTTTTGTGGTCCGACTGAATTCGAAGAGTTGTAAAGAAGCTGCTGCTTGACAAATTTTTTTGTTCTTCAGCTTTCTCGTAGGTTACTTGTCTAGCACCAGCGTCTTTTATAATTTAGGATCTGCGACAGTCGGTGATCCGCAAATATGAAATAAGTGATTATTTTTCAAAATATACATTTTATTCACTTTTCATTTACTTGATATATTCTACCTAGTCCAAGAATTGTAACATTAAAAATATTAATATTCATATGTTGCTTCTGCTAATTTTGAAATAAAATTAAGACTGTTAAGCACATTTAGTAGAACTATTTATACATATTTACTGAAAAATATTTAACGTGTACATACGAGTGAATTATACAAGTCAATTCAGCGACTCTTTACAATTGAAATTAAACCATAGTAATAATACTTCATAAGTCTTCAAAATATAGATTTACACGGAACAAATGAAAACATCTGCAAAGTACTTTTCCCGTGACTTCATAAACAATCATACATAAATTTTATATTTTTACAAGAAGTATACTGAAATATATTTTCGATAATTACATTCAATCTAAAATCGTGAATAGCTGAAGTTCGTTTTCTAGATTATTCTAATCTGACATTTTTCTCCGTCAGCCTACGCTTCAGTATATTTTTTCTATGAATCTGTCAATTTGATGAGACGTTGTTTCTGTATAGATATTCGGTGAGTGGCTTTAACTTCGAAAAGATCAAAGAGCTTCTTTTAATATATCTTTCGCCTTTCATCGAGATGATTGTTCGAGTGCAAAGTACTCGCATGTCATCGTCCATTCAATATCATACGAGTTCACATACTGACAGGGACGTAAGTGCAGGAAGGCCATACGTCATGCAATGCGTCATAGGCTTAAAAATCGCGGAAAAAAATATTCCCAATGTTCTGTGATGTCCAGCATTGAAGAATGATTTTTAATTTCCCTTCAAAACATATTCGTCCAGAGAAACCTGATTTGATTGATTTATATAGAAAACACCGTGTAAGCAAACGTTTGAAATGTGATCTACACTACAAAATGCTTACTTTGGAAAGAAACTTTGGATCAACTTTGGAAAGAAAGAAATATTATTTCTTCTAGATTTCTACAAAAATAATCGAATAATAACAATAAAGTGCAATGGTAGAAATTTTCTTTAAGAATTATATGTTAACAATCAATAACAAATTGGCGGCGTCAATACAAAATTGAGAAAAAACGGGTAAAATCTCAAAAGCGTAGCAACTTTTGTTAATTTGTAGAAAACCGCGACGAAATTTGTCGCAAAGTAGGTAAGAATCATGTATTTGTTAAAAGGCAGACTGTACGCACGAACACACACACATACACACACCTCTGTCGTACTCACGAATGACAAGCTGCTGTGCAGGGTGTGAATTGAAGAGGGAAGGGAATATCGGTGAAAGTTCCTCTCTAGAGTGTTTGATGTCCCTTGCTGGAGAAGTATTAATTTCTCCTTGCCAGGGATACAATTCAGCCACATTAGACACCGTTTCTGATTTCCACACTTCGAAAGATTCAAATAAAAAATCGGGCAAGAAAACATTATCGAGAGCATTTTTAGAAATCTTTCAGACTGTATAGCCAGAGATGTTCTTCGTTTCAGTCGTCAACAGTTCTTCAATTCGTTCTTTTTTGTGGAGTTTTGAATATCCCCGCTAGAGAAATCTATCATATCACAACCTGTTGCTGCAGGAGAATAGTATGCTTCTCCTCATAACAAACTTCTGTCTTTCTCAGGTACGGATGATGGAAAATAAAAATATAAAATAAAATAAATAAAAATAAAATAAAATAAAATAAATATAAATAAATATAAATAAATAAAAATAAATATAAAAAATAAATAAAAATAAATAAAAATAAATAAAAATAAATAAAAATAAATAAAAATAAATAAAAATAAAATAAATAAAAATAAATAAAATAAACTAGTCACGTTTCGCTCGCAGTTCCGAGCCATCCATATCACTATAACTCACTAAAACTAATACTCCTAACAGCACGGTTTAACCCAGTTTCTAATGAGCCACCGTCGGATTAAGATCATACGACGCTACACCTCCGGCTCACCAAATCTCCTTATCAAGGGCGGGACATGAAAAGGCAGCGGTAATCACCTACAGAAGCTACAGCGATGGCGGTGTCGATGGCGGAGACAGGCAGTGGCGAAGGTGGAGGCGATGGCAGAGGCGGTTGCTGTGGTAGAGGAAGGGGCGTTGGCGAAAGTGGGGTCAGAGATGGAGGCGAAGGCGGAGATGGAGATGGGGTCTGAGGCGGAGTTGGGTGCGACGGCGATTATAGCGGCGGTGGCGGCGGTGTGGGAGTTAGGGGCGGAGGTGGCGGAGTTGAGGGCGGTGGCTGTGTGGCTGTGGTCGTCGCAGAGGTGGAGTGAGGGGGAGGGTGGGTGTGGCGGTGATCGAGGCAGAGGTGGAGTTGGGAGCGTTGGCGGAGTTGGGGGCGGGGGCGAAGGCGGTGGCAGAGGTGGTTTCGGATTAGGGGTCGGTGGCATTTACGGCGGTGGCGGGGGCGTTGGCAGCGGGGGTGGCGGTGGTGGCGGTGGCGGTAGCGGTAGCGGTGGCGGCGGTAGAGGCGGAGGCGGAGACGATGGCGATGGTGGTGGCGTTGGCGGTGGCGTTGGCCGTGGCGGTGGCAGAGATGGTTTCGGATTAGGAGGCGGCATTTACGGCGGTGGCGGTGGCGGCGGTGGTAACGGTGGCGATGCCGGTGGCGGTTGCGATGCCGGCGGCGGTGGCGGTGGTGGCGGCTGCAGTGGCGGTGGCGGTGGCGGTAGCGGTGGCGGCGGTGGAGGCGGAGGCGGAGACGATGGCGATGGTGGTGGCGTTGGCATTGGCGGTGGTGGTGGCGGTGGCGGTGGGGGTGGCGGTTGGCGGCGGTGGCGATGCCGGCGGCGGTGGTGGCGCGGGCGGTGGTGTTGACGGCGGTGGCGGTGGCGGTACCGGCAGCGGTGTCGGGGGCGGGGACGGGGGGGATTTGGGGGCGAAGGCGTTGACGGCGGCGGTGGCCTAGTTAAGGAATCGCAGGAAATTTACAACCGGAGGCGACCGCTGCAGGCGCCGATGATACCGCCGCCCTAATCCCTCGATACGCTATCGGAGGCGGTGGCGCTCGATGCGCGGTGATACGGAAATTGCAGGAGGCGCAGAGCTCCGCCCGCCAAACGAATCACGATGTGTTCGAACGATCGCATTGTCTGTTCGGGATTTCCCAAATGCATCGGGTCACAGAACATTTTTCCGTTTCAGAAAATATACACGAAATAGATGTTCATAAGTTTTAGACTACTAATAGAAATGAGGGTTTCGCTAAATTGGGTACATTATTTTTGTGTATAGATTTGGAAATATTTCTTTTTGTATTCAATATAGTTCGAGAAATAAAGATTACATAACGAGTTTATACATCAACACTATAAATTCTAGATGTCGATTTTTTTATAACGAAACTCCCCAAGATCTGTACCTTTCTTGAGCTCTCCATTCAACGAAAACGGTCTATATCGAAAGAAAGTACTGCGTTCCTCGAGTTTTGATGTAAAGAGGTACTTATAGTTCTTAATACGTGCCAGGGAAGTACTTAATAGTGCGCTAGAAAAATCTCTCCACATTGAGCCGAGACAGCGCCTCCTATTAAAAATTGCATTTAGTTTGGTATCATCCAGAACAGTGGCAAACAAGTGGCAAACAACACTTGCAGCGTCTGTTAGCGTAAATAATAGTGAATACACTATCATTTTTTTTATTACTGAACTATTATATAAAGCTGCAGTTCGTGCTACCAACGTAGTTCTTGTTGCTGGCACTCTGACCAGTAAAGCGCCACTGTGCAGATATTTTCGTGGCGAGCTATATTATGGTTACTGGAGCACCTCTAGACCCGGAATGTAGCATGCATTTCCAAGGGAGTGATTGAAGGTTCGTATGAATCCCGAAATATCGTACCGTCGGCCAGAACTTGGTTATTCCATGCGTCGCTGGGTCCTCGCTGCCCACTCGCGTTGTGGAGCGGAGTTCGCGGTCGGCCACTAGAGTGCAGTGCAGGACGGCTGACCGCAGCGAGGTCGGTATTCCTCGGGACACGCGGGAACTGCACCTTCTCGCGAACACACAGGCGGCGGAAATGAAAAGGAAATTCTGGTCAAAAACGACGAAATGAAGGGTAACACGAATTCACGGAATAATTTGTTTTAATCTAAGTGTTACTGGGTACTAGTACCGCCGAGAGAATATTCCCACCACGGTTCAAAACATGGATGTTGCCAAATAGTTTTGTGCTGATTTTTTTGCACGTCGGTAAATCACAGCTTCAAACCATTAATATACGAGTCATTTTTGTTCTTTAAAAAGTACAAATTGTGCCGTCGATGTTAGTTTCATATGCCTAAACGGCTTCTGTTCGGGCTAACCCCCGTTTGCATTACACTCCCCTATCCCCTTGACTTAATCATACACATAAGATCAAGTAAGAATGATTTCAGAAGAAGATTAGTGAGTTATGAGTACGCCCTGGTCAGGAGTGTACAATGAATGGTTTAGCGACTAGTGCATGTACTTCAGTTTGAATATATCCTGGTGTACAACTTTCTACATCAACTACGGCCACAATAAGGCTCGCGCCTTGCGGCCGTTCAGTCCATCTTGTGTCGCTCTCCTAACCAAACTCAGAGTAAAACTGGAACACTGTAACAGTAAACTGGTAATTTATAATTAATATAATTAACTGGAAAGTGGTTACATCTCGCATCGGCCAGTCGCAGTCAATATTTATGCCAAAATGCCAATAAATATTTCACGGTTAACCGCATATAAAATAAGTCATTTACGCTCACTTTGTTATATGATGTCGTCGGCTTCCGCGGCCAGTCATGGTCTGAGCTGTTCGGGTGACGCCGCGTCGAAGGCTGAGGTGCCGACGTTTCGACCGACATATGGCGATATTCTTCAGGGCTTCTACAGTTCACCCCCCCCTTGTTGCTATTTATGCCCATATTTTACACTCTCAGCTTTCAAAGCTGGGAGTACAAAAATATCCTAGGTGTAGTACTCGTTAGAAGAAAAAAAAACAATACTTATCGACGTTTTTTTTTTTTGGTGGAATCGAACACACTCTCAGCTTTCAAAGCTGGGAGTACAAAAATATCCTAGGTGTAGTACTCGTTAGAAGAAAAAAAAACAATACTTATCGACGTTTTTTTTTTTGGTGGAATCGAACACACGGAAATGCGCAGAGTGAAAATTAAATGTTTCTTCTTTCTATAAAATAAAAAAAGTCTTCATTAACAATTATTCTCTTGACAAAGCCTCGATACAGCATCGTACATATGCGGCTTCTAAACTTACGGTTAATGACCACCCACGTTGTATATTATACTATATCAAATGTCCAGTACCAGAGCTCTCGCTCTGAAGGAGATCATTCCTTCCTGGGCACAGAAGATACACTGAGAGCTGAGGAGCGCACAAGATTTCTCGGAGAGATGCAGGCGGTCGGCGCGGCGGCATGTGTTGGTTGTAGCGTGAAATGAACTCATTAGCACCCAATTCATATTGCTGCTCTTTGACATGGCTCTCGTACGCGCTGGTTCATTGTTGGAGCTATCTAGCACCGTGTGGTTGCAACTTTTATTCCCAATTGTTGTTACGTTGCTAAACTGTAGCGAGCGTTCCAAATCCCCAAACTGTTGGTGTACGAGAAATATTTCTCAATAAAAAGGAGAAAATCCGTTCGTGTTAGCTGCATTTCTTTCGTCGGCTTCGGTGAAAACCAATCACTGTTTGCATTTTATCGGTCTCTTCGTCTGATTTAACAGCAACACAGCATACGGCAGCTAATCATTGTTTTAGAACAAGATTCGAATCGTCGCAAATTGTGGATACCACGTCGGCAGGAGTATATAAAGCTTTAGCGGTCACAAGAACGTGCACCACAGTTTGAAAATTCTGTCGTGTGCAATGTTTTATATAACAAATGTCGTGTACGGTTTGGAAAAATATGCAAACCGTGGCGAGTCTTGAATATACCATTAACAGGAGCATATGACGCTTTGATGAGAATGGACAACAGTTTGAGAATATGGTGGTTTACAATGTTCAATGTATCAATTGTTCAGTACGGTTTTACAAAAATATTCAAACCGTCGCAGAACACGAATACGGCATGAACGGCATACAATGCTTCAGCAATGAGTACGTAGATCACAATTTGAGAATAACCTGGTTTATAATATAATATTTAGAACGGTTTTAGAAGGAGATTCGAACTGTCGTGAGTCATAAATGTGCCATGATCAGGACCATATGATGATTTAGCGATAAGTTTATGCTTTGAGAACATGCTAGTTGTCCAATAGTTTATATTGTATATTGCCCTACAGAAGAATATTTTCTCCATGGTTCTTGAAACCCAATGAGATCTGTGGAGTGCTCATCATATTTGGAAGCGATGTAGAGGGCGTTATTGACTGCCTCCGACGGCCAACGTTTCCAATTTCCCCAAAAAGGCTTTGCTCTAATGCATCCCGTTCCGTTTTCTTTCCCTAGTGATTTCTACGAATACCGTGGTTTGTTTAGTATTACGTTGATATAATAATCTACTTCTATCGTTTTCAAGAAACATTTACAAGTCCTTTTGGAGTACTGCCAAGGTTGAAAACCACCTTTAAAAGTTTGTAGAACCTTCTATCACGAACATATTCTTACCCCGCAGACTTGTCACACAATTCCGAAAATTCTGCTGTGTTCACCTGTGTTCGAGGTTTCTCCGGACTGGTGCGAGAAAATCTATTTGAAACGTAACATAAAAAGTTTACTCCTTCCGCGACACCGGATGAATGAAACACGATGCAGTCGGGTTATGCCGTCTCATGTAATGCAAAATGAGAGGGGATTAGCTGGGAAGCGGGGTGAGGGAAAACTGACTGCGGGATGCAGTCGGGCAATGTCTTCTCAGATACCGAAATGTGAAAGGGGGATTAGCTGGGAAGCGGGGGTGAATGAAAACTGGCCGCGGGATGCAGTCGGGCAATGCCTTCTCATATACCGAAATGTGAAAGGGATTAGCTGGGAAGCGGGGGCGAGGGAAAACCGACCGCGGGATGCAGTCGGGTGGTACCTGATGTCGGCGGTCGGCGCGGGGCGCGCTGGTTTAAGCGTGAAATGAGATTAATAGCAGCGCGCCATGGGGTCAGTTGCTCATTACGGGGGTCTTAATGGGCAGCCACCGGTCTGCACTACCTTTCCCCCTCCCCTAACCCCACATACTGCGCGGAGATGAGCGTGAAATGGGGAGCACGGAGGCTGCCACACAAATGGAGGAGAAAGGTTTCATTTATTTTTATTTTATTTATTTACTAGGGTGTTTTCCAGTAGAGACCATTTACCGTCTTCACCTCTGTGCTAGGGTGGTCCCACAAGAAGGGTTGTAGAAGTTCAACTCTTTGAATATTTTCAAGATTCAAATAATTTTTAAACAAACAGGAACTGCAAATTGATAGTTATATTCGACTACTCTCTGTCACGTTTACGGCAATGCCAGATTCGACGATTTGCCGGTTATGCTTTGAAAAAGGTTCTCAGATAATTTTATTACTGGTTAATTTATTAACTTGTATTAACAATGAACGTATTTTTAAATATCATTTCAAGTGTTGGCTAAGGGTTAGAATATTAGTTTTTTTTAAGAAAAAGTAGCACTAATAAAATGATTTATAAAATAATCGATTTGATATTTTATTTACAAACTCTTAATGAACAATAGCATACAAACCGAAGATATAGGATAAATTAAATATTTCACTTAATGATTGTCTGTATTACATTTCTTGATAAAAGTTTCCAAATGAATTTTCAGACATTCAGTTTTCTGTTTTCATTTTGTCACTCGTACTACGTTTTGGAGATCAAATGTGTCTCCATCATCAGCTACATATACAAATTGGTAGGTGCAATTGGCAGCTTTTATTTTTATTATTTTAAAATATTCTAAATTGCACTGATATATGAACATATAAATGTGATTACTACACAATTAGAATTGGAATTTTAACTTCATAATTCCATTGATAAAGCAATCTTATTCCCAATTGATGTAAAGTAATGTTATAAATTATATAGTGAATTAAATTGAACGTATTTTTATTTTCGAAAATGTTTCCCCGTTAAATATCTTCTGAAACCGCCTTTTACCCCATGGGCTCTACCTGGAACCAAATACAAATCTACTGATTACTGTTTTTCTGACACTAAAACTTTCCATGGATTTTGGCTTCGCGTTCACATATTCTGCGACATTTGCAACCACGTCGGAGGTTTTTCATACATTAGAAAGATCCTATATCATATTAGAATGGGTAATCAATCTATCATCCATTCGTGAAGACGGGAATGGTAACAGGGTGAGGAGGAAGGATCACATGCGGTTAGTGGTCCATTCCGATATCCGCGTGGATCTGAACGGAAGAAATCACAGAAATGACCATTTAGAGCAATAGCTCTCCAAAATTCTCATGTACGCAGTCGCTCAAGAATCTTAGTAGGAGTCGAAATTCCTGCTTCTGTTGAGTCTGGAACCTGTGACTTTCTAGTCAATACTGTTTCAGTTGCGAACATGCAGCCACGTACCTTTCGCTGCTGTTTAAGTCGCTCACTGCGGATCGGTCGCAGAGAGGACGCGGATTTTAAAATTCGTATATGGTAGTCGAGTAACCTCTGTCTGTCTGTCCGTCACTTACGGTTAGATCCTTTCCGTTCCACCAATCAAGACAAATGAAGTGTCATTTCACGCGACTCTGTCTCCAGATGGGGAACTGATTTTTTCTCGAATCCATTCAGAATTTCTCTCAAGACTTTTTTTTTGGCGGATTTCGAAGCAACTAAAACGTTTTGGATGACTCACCAGGCTTACACAGATGTTCAATATTTCCCTCATTCGGTTTCCCTTGACAAGACAAATCGATTGTCACACATCTTAACCGGTTCTCTCTAGGATATTCTGGAATAATTCTAGGAAAATATACCCGTTTAATGGTTACAATGCACCTATGAGTACATTGGTGAAACGCTGTTTTACTATTTAAACTCTTTCCAACATTTTCATGGATTGTTACGACTTGATTCATCAGACTGATTAAACCTAATTTTGTAACGAAATCGGTTTTCGTGTATATTTCTATACCCGAAAATCAACCAACCGGGCAAAGCGTGATAGGTTTGAAGTTTATCGTTACTGTGAACCTGCAAAGCACAGAGCATTTTAATACGAAAATGCCCGTCTGAGGCGCCCCAATAAACTAGTTTACAGTAACGTTTTGAGTGAGGAGGGTGGAATAGCCAGCAAAAAGAAACAAACACAGAGTTTCACGAATGCGTGAAGTAATTTGTTTAAAAGTACAGGTGTTACTAAGCAACCGCAAACAATGATGAAGTGTTTGCGGTTGTAATCCTTGTTATTTCATTCTCACGGCCTTTGCGCTAGGCACTGAGACACCCTGTCTCCTTGTATCTTGGGTGAGCGAAGCCCTTCGTGACACAATACTCACGCACCCACGCATATGCATACACACATAAGAGACAAATATACATGCCTACATGGAATTCGGATTCTCATATTAATATCTATTTCGGGCGAAATTTTACAATTTAGATGGCGCGGGAGTTTTCGGTAGTTCCAACCCTGCTCTAGGATCTTGACCCTAGGAATGTGAACCCTGAGTTAGAATTCTGCGTAGATGATCTTGTAGATGTGGCTTGAAAGCGAAAGGGAACTACCAAACATCTCACGTCATTTAAATATCCACTCGTCCCACAAATGCCAGGTGAAGTGAAATTCCAATTTTTACATTTCCCCCATTCATCATCTCGTCGGGATATTAAACTTCCTAGCCTTTTACTATCCTGTTGACTTGATTGTTGCGGTCATCTAAGTTGGCAAGCAAAATTAAATTGTTTTATTGATTGCTGGTGGTTCTTGGAACTATTTTTTTAATACATAAATTCCAGAGTTATAAAATTGTTACTTCGTGAACAGATATGTTGTGAAACCACCAAAAGTAAGCAATTTCTCTAATGAATAAGAATCCCTAGCCAGGACATACAAGTCAAGTTTTCAAATAAATAATAAATTATTATTCGCATTAATTAATAATAACTGCACACGAAGAATTTTAAGAATGTCAGGATAGAATTTAAAAGTACACAACAGATAATTATCAAAAGAAGCAACCGAAAGACAAGCTAGAACCCTGATTTCGATGCCACTTTCGTATTTTTTCTTTCTTCAATTCACCGATAAGCAGAATTATTCATTTTTGAATTCAGCAATATTTTAAAACTTGGTTCGTCTGTAGAATGAAGTCACATTACGTGTTATATTACATGGTAGAATGTATTACGTTATATGACATCCAAGTTACGTCATTTAGCTAAATGCAAGAATATTCGTTTTACCAAAAAGTGGTTATTGCTTCAATTAATTTTTCAACAGGTGGTTTAAATTTTTAATAAAGAAGAAAGAAAATTATATCTGGAATAACACTCATAAAAAGGAATTTGCACATTCGTGATTTTGAGAATGTTGAATTTGTCGTCGTGAAATATTTCAAGAAAATTTAGATGAACACCTAATGGTTTTACATGGTGGAATGGTTAATTACACAAGAAGCGGTGAAAATGATTAAGATCTAGAAAAATTCGTGAAGAAACATTCACTTCTACAGATATCATTCCCTCAGAACTTCAATAAGTTAACAGGAAATAAAAACACAAACACGAAGTACAAGTTTGCGAGAGTAAATCAATAAAACATTCTTACTTTAAACGCGTTTTAGATGGGACTACATCTGAGGCACACGAAGGAAAAGTGTCAAGTCATTATTTTCAGTTTCCACTTGAGACACTTTTTTAAGAAACGACAAATAAAATAAACATGTGATAAGTACGTCTAATTTTGAAATAATAAAGAATATTGTAATAAAAATAAATGTAAATAAAAATAAAGATAAACAAGTTTATCAACAAAAATTGTCGAATTAAATGTAGAGAAATTCGCAAAATAAATATAGTTTTATATAATTCTTCAAAGATACAGTTATATTTTCCAGTAGAAATTGACGAATAAACTGGATGAAAAAAATCTGTCAAAAACACACACCGTGTTGTTGTGATTATTTTTCTTAAATAAAATGTATTGCACCAGGTTCCGATTCCCGCAAGATCAGTGATGAACTCATACACGTCTTCACATGCAAATTTACACAGTTTTTACCTCCTTACTGAACTGACTCAAATAGTAAGGCAAGAGAATCCTTATGTAACTAAAGCTGCAGCGTCAAGTTGTAGGATTCTGATTCCACGCTGACATTTACAGAATTCTTTTGTAGAGTAATTGGACTGCAAATCAACACACGCCAATTTTTGCAAGTTTGAACTGGAGGAGTAATTTGCAACAAAATGCATAAGATACGAAAATTGTTAGGGTTTACAAAAGAGAACACGTGAAACATTTCTCAACGAAGTTGTGACACCCACGACTTTCTTACACGGCATTACTCAACACATGGACCGCACGAGGAAGATCTGTCAGGTAGTAGAGATACGCATCTCACCTGGGAACCCCCGACCCGGAATAAAAAACGTCAGTGAAGCCGCGAACGTGCAAACTCACATCCCACCACACACCCAGAGTTACGATCATCCCGCAAATCCTTCCCCGAAACAAAGCATGAAACCCATCACCTCCGGAGCACGGGGGCGCTGTACAAATCACCGCTCACCCACCCGGGTCGGCGAGCGGTGAGCTGCCCATTAGCCTTGTTAAACGGGGCCGGCCACCGCGGTTCGTCCGGCGGGCCCGCGTGCCCCGCGGGGGGGCCCGCGCGGGCCCCAAATTCCGGCTCCCCGGGGGCACGCGGCCACTGAAAGATTCATATATCGTAATTGGACCATCCTTCACCGGCGCGGCAGGTAGCGCGCTGAGCGGCAGGGGTCCCCTCCGACGGCGTATCTAGGCCTAAATCCGCCGGCTAAGAGCCAGCCCGTGTCCGGCACGGTTATCACCGCCGCGCCAGCTGGCCCCTGCGGGCCGGGTTTACTCGCGGGCTCCACTCACCTGTAGACACCGCCGCCGTCGTCGTCACCGCCCCCGTGCCGTCACCACCACCACCACCACCGCCTCGCGACCTCACCGCCAGCACCGCTGCTGCCATACCTCGCCCGGTGGAGCACTACAAAACAACTACCACAGCGGCGCGGCGGTCGCGCCGGGAGCTTGCCCCCTCCCCGCCGCCGCCAGCCCCCTCCCGCGCGCCCGCGCCGCCCGGCGGAGAGGGGCGGGGCCTAGCGGGAGCTGCGCGCTGATTGGGCGCGCGCGGCAGCCGCGCGGCTGCCATGGCGCCCGCGGCCGCCGCCGCCCCCGACACGGCTCCCGCTGCTGCATCGATCCGCCTCGCCTCGCCTCGCCAGGCCTCACGGCCGCGGAGCGATGCGCGGCTGTCGGCGGCGCGGGCGCATTCAGGAGGCCATGCCCCCCGCCCACAACCATTTTCTTTTGGAATTAAACTCAGTTTATTCAAAATAATTGAGGACTTCTATTGACGAACTACTTAATCCGCGTTAAGCCGTTTTTTTTCGTTCTTTTCTATCACATTTTCGTTTATAATTATATTCAATTTATTTAAAACAGTTGAGACATCAATGTTCCCAATCATTTTCTTTTGTAATTAAACTCAGTTTATTCAAATAATTGAGGACTTCTATTGACGAAGTACTGAATCCGGGTTAAGCCGTTTTTTCGTTCGTTTGCATCCCATTTTCATGTATAATTGTATTCAATTTATTCAAAACAGTTCAGGACATCAATGTTCCCAACCATTTTCTTTTGTAATTAAACTCAGTTTTTTCAAAATATTTAAGGACTTCAATTGGCGAACTGCTTAACCCAAGTTAAACCATTTTTTCGTTCTTTTCTATCCCATTTTCGTTCGTAATTGTACTCAATTTATTCAAAACAATTGAGGACGTCAATAAACGAACAGCTTAACCCGGATTTAGCCGTTTCTTCGTTCTTTTCCATTCCATTTTTGTTTGTAATTGTATTCAATTTATTCAAAACAATTGAGGACTTCGATGATCGAATTGCTTAAACTGTGTTAAGCAGGTTTTTTCCCGTTTCTTGGCTTATGATCTTTGTTGAACATCCACGTTAGTGAATTACATAAAGAAAAGCATCAGCAGTGGTCTTATACTTTTGTACTTTTCCTAAAATTGTTGGGCTACAAGTTCTAAATTCGTTTCGTGAAATTCAACGGGTGTTTAGCTTACTTCTTACCGGTGTGTCGATTAACGTTGCCAAGCCGCGAAGCGATGCGCGGCTGTTGGCGGCGCGGGCGGATTCAGGAGGCCATGACCCCCCCCCCCCCCAACCATTTTCTTTTGGAATTAAACTCAGTTTATTCAAAATAATTGACGACTTCTAATAACGAACTGCGTAACCCAGGTTAAGCCGTTGTTTCGTTCGTTTGCACCCCATTTTCGTTTATAATTGTATTCAATTTATTTAAAACAGTTGATGACATCAATGGACGAAATGCTTAACCCGAATTTATCCGTTTTTCGTTCTTTTCCACGCCATTTTTGTTTTAAATTGTACTCAATTTAAACTATTGAGGACTTCTTTGGACAAAAGGCTTAACCTGGGTTAAGCATTTTTTTTTTTCGTTTCTTGGCTTTTGATCTTCATTAAACATCCATGTAAGTGAATTACGTAAGCAGCATTAGTGGTCATATTTTCGTAGTTTCCCTGAACTTGTTGGGCTGCAAGTTTTAAATTCGTTACGTGAAAGTCAATGGACGATCTGCCTCGCCAGACCGCGATGCCATGCGCGGTTGTCGGCGGCGAGGGCGGATTCAGGAGGCCATGCCCCCACCCCATCCCAACTATTTTCTTTTGTAATTGTTCTCAATATATTCAAAACAATTGAGTACTTTAGTGAAGAACTGCTTACCATAGGTTAGCAGTTTATTCGTTCCTTTCCACGCCATTTTCTTTTGTAATTGTAATTTATTCAAAACAATAGAGGACTTCATTGGACGAACTGCTTAACCCAAGTTCAGTGGTTCTTCCGTTCCTTGGTTTTTAATCTTTATTAGACATCCATGTAGGTGAATTAGACTATTTAAAGTAAATGCATCAGTCAGTAGTTTAAGAACATTTTTGTACTTGTAAATATTGTTGGGTTACAAATTCGGAATTCGTGTTGCAGACGAGACGCTTGGGGAGTGAAACAAAGCAATTTTCTCTCACTTAGCCGTGAATAAATTCTAACTCTAAGAATACTCTTGGGAACGTTTTTCGGATGGAGGCCAATATTTTCTTGTTAAGAAATTCATAATTATCCCTTTTCAACGTGCGCAAATAAAAAGTAAGATATTTAATATGGAATAATTCGATTGCAAGCAATTAGAAATTAATATTTTTACATTGTCGATTATCAAACACTCTATAGGGAACGATCCCGATACCAATTATTCTCATACTGCATTTCGTCCATTTCGTCTGAATTAAAAACGTGACAACCCACTATCACCCATTATAACTTATGAATCTTCGTAAACTCACACGTGCGACAGATGGGGGATGTTTGAGTATATGACACTTTTAAGCAGACCACGCAAATGCATCAAATGTTGCACAAAAGTTTTTGTACTTGCTGCGTAATGAAGAAAAATTAGTACTGTCACGCTGCTTGTCACTCTGTCGATGTGTTCAAGGAACAATTCACATTTTGAATACATTTTTTTATTTCGCAACTAAAAATTTGTTTGAATATTTTATAACTAGAAAAATATTTAGGGGTTGCCGATTTGAAATTCTCGAAATTCCACAGGCGCTTCCGAGTTATTCGGGATTATAATATGTGTTGCAATAATCTTTTTTGTATGTCATGATATGCAAACTTTTATTTTTTTTCTTCTTCTTTTTGAATACATTTTTTTTATTTCGCAACTAAAAATTTGTTTAAATATTTTATAACTAGGAAAATATTTAGGGGTTGCCGATTTGAAATTCTCGAAATTCCTCAGGCGCTTCCGAGTAATTCGGGATTGCAATATGTGTTGCAAAAATCTTTTTTTGTATGTCATAATCTGCAAACTTTTATTTTTTTCTTCTGATATCTTTTCAATGTAGAATTGGGTGTAATTCTCTATCTACCTATATCACACCTTCAAGGTTTTGTGTCCATTGTTTCTTATAAACCGCCAAAAACTATCGTCCTTTCTTAGCGTATGATGTACTTATGAAAAGGAAGATTTAAAAAAATGATAATTTGTAACTAAATTCCAAAATTAAAATATTACTGAATGTTACAATAATGTATACAAATGTATAATAAACACTAAATTAAATGCACAGAACTGTTTTAGTCATTTTCAAAGTATATTTAAAGTCAAAGTGATTTAAAGTAGGAAAAATGGATTATATTTTTTTAAAAGCAGCTCAGCTGTCCAAAACAATTCGAAAAAAATTCACAACAATTTTTGTTTTAAGAGAAATGTTTGAGATTTTTTCAAGCCTGTTCCATGGTTCTAAGACCCAATAAGAATTATTTTTTGTTATTTTTTCAAAAATATGTTTTTGTTTTTGAATTTGTGTCTGAGAAAATAACAAAAAACATTTTTCTGATAATATAAATTTTCTTCTTATTTATCGTATTTTTTCAGTCAGATAAATAATGTTAAGTTGCCGAAAAAAATAAAATAAAAAACACGTTTTTGGCTGTAGAGGAGTGTGGGTGGTGGGATAAGAAATCTTTCAAAAATATTATATTTATGTTAGAACTACAATGTAACTACTCACAAGTCATTTGTTTTAGAAGAACTTTTTACGATCTTATCCGGGGGTAGCCTTTATGTGTTCAAATATATTAAGCTCTTTATATATGTATGTATATATGTATATATATATATATATATATATATATATATATATACACATACATACATACATACATACATACAATAATCCTTTAATCTGCATTAAATTTAATGACATTTCTGACAATGTACAGAAAACGCGTAGACATACTTTTGACTCCTCATACTGCTTGTTTGGGATCCTGGAGTTTCTGCATTAGAATCTACACGAAAACAGCACCGTGTGAAGAGGCCTTTAGGTAGACATGATGAACGAGTGGATCTCCTGCTACTCCGTCTGCCTCTCCGGCCGCGGCTCCCAGCGTTTCATCTCGCGACTCTCCTTCGATTTACATAACGCAATTGTGAGCGCTCTCCGCCAGTCACGGTCCCTGCGATGCAAAGCGAGGGCGCAGTTTCCTTTGCTTCTTTTGCGACTCTGCAGCGGCGTTCGCAGACAACGCGGAGAGAACGAGCAGACGGCGGAAAGCTGCAGTCGATTTTCTGCGAAATGCTGAGAGAGTAATCTACGATTGTACTACGCATGATATGAAAACTATAGTACCAATCATACGCAGAGTCAGATTAATATTTTAAGGTGCTTCTAAGCCAGACCAAGTTACAGAACATTCTAAAAACATATTTGACATATTTGAAACATATTTGAAAATGTATATAATTAAATATTAAGTAACATATAAGATATTAGTTGTCCCTTCCTCAAGCATCCTCATCAGTCCATATCCGCAAGCGAATGTTTTACGCAAGGCAAAGCACATGAATGTATTCTCAAATTCAATTGAAGTGTGAAATTAAGATAGTGAAATATCTTGTCAAGAGGGGATCAGTAAAGAAAGAAAATCGATGTAATTGCGAAGAACAATACTTAAGAAACAAAAGGAGAAGGAAGAAAAAGTTAAGTGAAATATTAGAAGTAGGAGAAGGGAAAGAAATGGATCAAGAAAAAGTGTGTGGTAATATGTATGAGAAGGAAAACAGGACGAAAACGAAGACAGGGCGAACCTGGAATTAAGAAAATAGACCATTCATGAAATGGTGGACAAAGAAAAGTGGATGGTGGACTAAGAAAAAACGAGGAAGTTTAAAAAATGAAAGTAAAATATTTTGGAAGAATGAGAAGATACAAAACTAAAAGGAAGGAGACGAACAATATGTTGAGAAGTAGGTAGAAGACTAGGGAAATGAACAGAACATGAAGGAAAGGTAGAAGAAATGATACAGAAAAAAGCTGAGAAGAAGAAACAGATGAAGTAGTAGAAGAATAAGAGAGGGTGGGTGAAGAACGAGAAAAAAGAGGGAAAAGAAAAAGGGGGGGAGAAATAAAATAAAGAGCTGATTTTTCCCAACAGACTTTGTTTAAAGCAAAAATCGCTATCTCCAATTTTGTAGTTTTGTTAACTTTTCATATTAACTTTTTGGTAATTTCCCCAAAACTTAACAATAACCGAATATGGGACTAGCACCATATGTTTTACCGTCCGTTATTACATATCAGGAGAAAATTTAAAGAAAAAATTTGAGGTTTTTGAGAAAAAAATACCTTTTGCCCAAAATAATACGACAATTACACGGAAACTACTCATTTGTGAAAAATTGAACATGAACTTACTTAAAGATCCGTCTTTAAGGAGCAGATTTCGTTTAAGAAAAAATCTCTATCTTTAATATTATAATTGTAGGTAGACGCCCCCAAAATTGCAATTTCTCAATTTTAAAAGAATCTGTGATTTCAACGAGCATGAGACAACTAGCGTTATTTACACTATCCGAAGACAGAGTTTGATAAAAAAATGTGGAGCTGTTTTTGAGAAAATTTTGAAAATGTTTTTTAAGCTTTATGTGAAGTACCCTCCAAAATCAGTTTGAAAATCCCAAAGCCACGGGTTTATTTAGATCGATTGCGGAATATCAGTTTAGAAGAAAATTGGCTGAAGGGTTTAGACGCGTTGATCGCAGTCGGAAAGACAGGCGGACGCTTTGCCGTCAATCGATTTTGCAGTATAAAGATCCAACAAAACATGGATTCTGGCTAGAGCACGTTTTAGAGTATTTTTTCTAAATTTAGCAACCGGATTTATCTACTTTCTCGTTACCAGTGGCCAGCAATATGAGTTTATCTGGCGAAAATTCCTCGTTTTCCAGCGCACAATTGCATAACTTTCTCTTCTTACAAAAGAACTTCGTAAAGATAGAACGTAAAAAGGGCGAGGAAGAAGAAAAGGGAGAGTAAAATGAAGAAGGAGACATTAAGGAGAAGTAAACCTGGTAGATGGATAAGAAAAGGAGGAAGAAGATGGAGAGGAATATGAAGAGGAAAAGGAATGAAAGGCAGACGAAGATGAAGAAGAGGCAGAGAAAAACGAAGAAGAGACAGACGGAGATGATGATGCAGAGGAAAAATGAAAAGAAGCGCAGGAAGACGAAGAAGAGTGAGCGGAAGAAGACAAAAAAAGAGAGTGAGAGGAAGAAGACAAAAAAGAGTGTGAGAGGAAGAAGAAAAAAAAGAGAGTGAGAGGAAGAAGAGAAAAAAGAGTGAGAGGAAGAAGAGAAAAAAGAGTGAGAGGAAGACGAAAAAAATAGTGAGAAGACAAAAAAGAGAGTGAGACGAAGAAGACAAAAAAGAGAGGGAGAGGAAGAGGACAAAAAAGAGGGAGAGGAAGAAGACAAAAAAAGAGAGAGAGGAAGAAGACAAAAAAGACGGAAAGGAAGAAACAAAAAAAGAGAGGAAGACGACGAGAAAGAAGAGCGAGAGAAACAAGAAACAGTAGAGCAAGGAAAGAACAAGGACCGTAGCAAAGCCAAAGAAAGAACATTTAAACGGTTGGCCTGCGGCTGGTGGGCGGCGTCGCGTCGGCCAGTTCGAAGGGCCGGTGGTGGCCGGCCGTGGCGAGCGGGCGGTGGGCGGTGGGCGGTGGGCGGCGGGCGGCGGGCGGTCGATTGTGTCCTCTCCGCCGCCTCGTGTCGCATCGCCCTGCGTCGCCTGGACGCTGAATCCCCCGCGGCGCGGGGACAGTCCAGGCTTTACGACAACGGCGGCGGCGGCGGCGAGCAGCAGGGGGCGGCCTCTGTCGGCACCGCCGCCGCCCACGCCCACTTCCGCCGCTGCTTGTTTCCCCCCCCCTCATCCCCCGCGCGTGCGTGGGTGGACGGGCTGGATTTCTTCTGCCTATTGAGTTATTGGGGGGTCGCCGCGTTTGTCAACATAGGGGACGACAACGCCAGAGCTAATAGGGCGCCCTGATGCAATGGCAAAATTTTCGGCGCAAAAATTTGGAGAGGTGGCTCAGGTCTTGAATTGCTGTCGCTGACCGTAATGTCCTACATTCGAGTCTCGTTGTTTGCAGATAGCTAGTTCGAATTCAGTCCCTATCTGAAAGAGAATTCTAGCGACCGGCTGCTCTGATCGGTAGTTTTCCGTTTCTCCAATCAACACCAGGAGAATAGCACTAGATGTCTGCCCAGAGAAGATTTTTCGAGCATGCGTGGGTGAACGGGTTGGATTTCTTCTTCCTATTGAGTTATTGGGGGAACGCCGCGTTTGTGAACAGAGGGGACGACAACGCCAGAGCTAATAGGGCGCCCTGATGCAATGGCAAAATTTTCAGTGCAAAAATTTGGAGAGGTGGCTCAGCGCATGAATTGATGTCTCTGACCGTAATGTCCTACATTCGAGGCCTGACGTTCGCTGATAGCTAGGTCGAATTCAGTCACTCTCTGAAAGAGAATTCCAGCGACCGGCTGCTCTGATCGGTAGTTTTCCGTGTTTTCTCCAATCAACACCAGGAGAATAACACTAGATGTCTGCCCAGAGAAGATTTTTCGAGCATGCGTGGGTGGACGGGCTGGATTTCTTCTTCCTATGGGTTATTGGGGGGTCGCCGCGTTTGTCAACATAGGGGGCGACAACGCCAGAGCTAATAGGGCGCCCTGATGCAATAGAAAAATTTTCGGTGCAAAAATTGGGGGATGTGGCTCACAGCACTGCAGTGCATTTGACCGGGAGGTCTTCAATTCGAGTCTCGTTGTTTGCAGATAGCTAGGTCGAATTCAGTCCCTATCTGAAAGAGAATTCTAGCGACCGGCTGTTCTGATCGGTAGTTTTCCGTTTCTCCAATCAACACCAGGAGAATAGCACTAGATGTCTGCCCAGAGAAGATTTTTCGAGCATGCGTGGGTGGACGGTCTGGATTTCTTCTTCCTATTGAGTTATTGGGGGGACGCCGCGTTTGTCAACAGAGGGGACGACAACGCCAGAGCTAATAGGGCGCCCTGATGCAATGGCAAAATTTTCGGTGCAAAAATTGGGGAATATGGCTCGCAGCATTGCAGTGCCTCTGACTGGGAGTTCAAGGATGAAACCACGACGGTGATAGAATTTTCGACTCTAGCTTGACAGCTATGTGGAATTCAGGCGCTGTCTAGAGGACAATTCTGGGTGTGGGCTGCTCTGATCGGTAGTTTTCCGTGGTTTCTCCGATCAACACCAGGCGAATACCGGAGCAGAACCCTAACAAACGGGCCACGGGCCACGCGCTGTATTTCCTTCATTTTCATTGTCCTATCCTCACCCCTTACACACGCACACACACGCATTTACTCTAACATGCACTACACTACCACACATGCTGGGAGTCCGGACGGAAACTTAGAGCTTGTCCCAGCTGGGGCAGTACATTGACATTTCCAACCGCTTAAGAATAGTTAATTCTGCATTAATTCTAGCGTGGTAAGTAATCAAAATCATTACATTTCCGTATCATCATTTAAATCAGGTTCACCCGTAACAAACAAGCTAGCATGTTACATTTCCACCTCTATAAAATATTGTGATGAAGAAAGGATTTTGAGTGGTTTCGGTTTCTCGGTTCCCTTGACACTCGTACAATATCCATCATTGCGCGTTATATTTTATCATAATTATTACCAATTCATCATCCGTCCCACGGGAGTAATCACATACCGAAGAACCAAAATAAAACTGTAAACATTCATATGAAATTACTTCAGTTTATTTCACATTTATATCAGTTGTCACTAAAAGTAGCCAAAATGACTTTAACAATAAAGCTCAATTCGTGTACAGACTGCTCGGAATATAATCCATTTTAACGACACGATCCCTGAGTACTCTGTCCTTGTGAACGAATGCAAATGTTAGTTTCCTGATGAACGATAGGTATGTGTGTTATGTTATGTTATCATTACGTTTCTAACGCTCTGTTTTAGTAATGTGTACTTTGGTACATTTTTGTCAACTGCTGTGGCTTTTTGCTGCGTTTATTTTCTGTGTGAATGTTCCGTCAGACTGGGTTCCTCAATCCTCATTTCGTTCGGCCACAAGTTTCGACATGCTGTTCCTTTTCCCATTGTTGTTTGGGCAGGAGTTTGTGTCAGAGCGACCACTAACACCTGCTGGTCGCCCACCGCCACAACTTCCCCCTCCGATCCTCCACCGGCAGGGCCTTTCTCTTCGACAATCGCCCCCGCCTCTGCCCCCGTGCCCGCCCCCGCCCTCGCCACCGCCTCCGCTTACACCACTATTTAGTGCTGACTCCGCAATAGCTCCCGTCACAGCCACAGGGGATATCACCGAGTCCGCAATACTGTGATAAGCCAAGAACCCTGGGTTTAGTTTGAATGATTAAATCGGCATCCAGCGTTAGGAATAATAGCATTGTATGCAAAATCGGAAGTCGAAGAATACGCGTTGTTTGGACAACCGATCAACAAGATGTAATATTCCATGCTTGGTGCCATAGCGCTGTGCTGATGGACACGGCCCCGAGCACATTATATGAAAAAGGTGTATAGGAGGCTTTGATAGCCATGATCTTTTAGGACACAAGGATTCATTCTCTCGAGAAATATTGAAGCGAACACACGTAAGCGGTTGGTGAGGTGCGAATGGATTTTCAGAATAGGCTGGGTATTGTTTAAATGATAATGAGGCTGGAATTTATTAGTTTGAAGTTTGAGTGCTTGGTATTGTTTAAATTGTTATATTAAATTGTAATTGGAAATTTTATTAATGTAGTAGTTGGAATTTTGAATTAAAATAGACTCCGTGTTTCGAGAGGGTGTATATTAGGGTAGCTCGGTAGATGGAAGAATTTACGAATAACTAGGTGAATACAGTCAGTCGCGAGTATGTGTTTCATACGAAACACAGACAGGAAAAGTTGCGACCGCGTATTAAATTTGTAGGCATTTTAAGTCCTAGTAATAGCAAATCGTTGAGGACATTTTTTTTATCTAGGGCTTCTATCCAGCCGGCAGCCAGTTACCCTTTACGCCCCGATGGGACGCATATTCGACCATACACTAGACACCAACACACTTGCGGGCTCCTCTGATCTGGGGTCAGCAGAACGCGAGGCCCTCCGCGACAACACATACATACAAAGTTAAGGGACAAACAGCCATGCCCAAGGTGGGACTCGAACCCGTGACCCTCCGGACCGAAGCGCTGAGTCGGTACTCGCTCTTAGCCACCTCGGCCATCCAGGTCGGCATCGTTGAGGACATTCTGGAACATTTTTAGTTTAGGCAAGAACGCGAGAATTGGTTTAGCAAGGATTCCATGGACAACATTCTGCTAGACAGCAGAGAAGCTATCTATAAAGATATTATAGTAAGCTTACGAACTATATTAAACCCGCACGGTATCTTAATAATCTACATTGAAAATACTATCATGAGATCAATAGAATTTGTAATATATACAAGAATAATTGTTAAATTTTTGTGGTAAAAAAGACTGATAAATTATATTACTTGCCATCAATCTAATAATTGATTTCAATCAATAAAACTTCGAGGAACCGTGATTCTGTATAGAATTACACGTCCACATGCAACAGGTAAGGAGTAGTATGTTGTATGTCGAACCCATGATTAAATTGTAAGTTAATTTAATAAATTAGTGTTAACATTGAGAGAATTTGTGAGCAAACCAGGAAAACGGTAGAATAACAATATTAACAATAGCCGTGGAAGTAATCCCCATCATAGTGTTAGATGTTTGCTGCAAATAGTGTCCAGATTTGGCAATAGTAAAATATCACAACACTGGGTAAGTTTAGCTCACGACCAGCATTGCCGCAGTCTCTGCAGCAACAATGATCTGGATCTCTTTTGGTTTCAGTCCCGATGGAGGTGGATTTTCGGCTCTAGCTTCACAGCTGGATCAAATTCAGCCGTTGTCTACAGAATTCGAACGTCCGGCTGCATTGATCGGTAGTTTTCCATTGTTTCTTCGATGAACAATAGGCTACGCAGCACGCGCGATTTTTCCTTGCTCTTCCTTGTCCTCTCCTCACCCCTTTCACACACACTATTAATGCTTACACTATCATGCACTACACTACTACGTGTGTCAGAAGACTAGTCGGGAGCTTAGAGCTTGTTCGAGGTTGGGCTTGGTCGTGCTGGTAGGAGATAACTAGTTTGGGAAATCCCCACAAGTCGACATGTACGTCGGCGCTGGATCTCACCGACCATTGAGGGAAGAACACAGTAAAACATGAACTACAGTTACGGGTTTAATAGACATAGTGACGCGCTAGGAATCAGTAATCAATCAACCTATCAACACGTGCTACCCAGACTAAAATTGGGAGGTCTTTTCATTATGAATGATGTTCGAGTAAAATATTGTTTTGATAAACTCTTCAAAACAGCAATTTTATTCCCCCCACCGGGCACCTATTGCTACCTTCCTACTGGGAGCAGTGGCTCAGTGCATCAACTGATGTCACTGCAGTGCCTCTGACCGGGAGGTCCTAGGTTCGAGTCCTGACGGCGGCAGGATTTTCACTATCTTTTCAGTTAGGTCGAATTCAATCGCTGTCTAGAGAAGAATTCTAGCGGTCGGCTGCTCTGATCGGTAGTTTTCCGTGAATTCTCCGGTCAACACCAGGCGAATGTCGGAGCAGTACCATTACAAACGGACCGCACGCGATCTTTCCTTTCGATTCCTTTTCCTAACCTCACCCTTATACACACACACACACACACACACACACACACACACACACACGCTTACTCCAGTATGCACTACACTACCACACATGTCGGGAGACCGGTCGGGAACTTAGAAGTTGTCCCGGCTGGGGCTGTGCCCCGCTGGTGAGAGACACCTGGTTGGGGAAAACCCTGCTTCTCGACGGTAGGTCAGCACCGGATCTCGCCATCCAGTGTAGTCAGCACCGGATCACCGCCATCTCCTGATGGAAAACATGCACTCCAATTACGGAACTAATAACCTCAGTAGTTGACGTGACCGGAATCACTAACAACCAATCAAAGCTACCTTCCACTCTTTCGCTTCCGACCGCTCGCGTGCCCTCCTCCACCTGAACCTCCATCATTAAGTTCACCTCCACTACATCTACACCCCACCGGTAGCGGTAGCTCAGTGCATCAAATGATGTCACTGCAGTGCCTTTAACCGGGAGGTCCTAGGTTCGAGTCCAGACGGCGGCAGGATTATCGACACTAGCTTTTCAGCGAGGTCGAATTCAGCTGCTGTCTGGAGGAGAATTCTAGCGGCCGGCTGCTCTGATCGATAGTTTTACGTGGTTTCTCCGATCAACCCCAGGTGAATGGTGGAGCAGTACCCTAACAAACGGGCCACGGACCGCGCGCGATCTTTCCTTCCTCTTCCTTGTCCTTTCCTCTCCCTTACACTAACTCCCTTACACTCCCTTACACACTTACACTAACATGCATTACACTACCACATACTCCAGGAGACCGGTCGGGAACTTAGAGCTTGTCGCGGCTGGGGCGGTGCCCCGCTGGTGGGAGAGTCCTGGTTAGGGGGAAACCCCACTAACCGACGGTAGGTCGGCGCCGGATCTCGCCAACTTCCGAGAACGAACATGCACTACACTTACGGGACTAATGACCGACGCAGTTGACGCGCCCGGAAACACGAAAAAACCAACCAACCAACCAATTCCACCCCCATCCATCTCCACCCCCGCCTCCACCTCGGGCCTGCACCCGCCGCCGCCCCTGCCCCCGCGGTGCGGAGCCTCGTGGGCCCCGCCCCCCTGCTGCGCCGCCTCCGCCGGGTTTCCCTTCGTTTGCGGCGCCGCCGCCGGTTTGCGGGCGGACGTTTCCTCAGCGCAGGGGGGCGGCGCCGGCCCGCCACTGTGACGAAAGGGTGCCCGCGCCTCACCCCCCCCCACCGCTATACGAGACCTCGCTCTACCGGGAAATCGTAGGTCTCGGGGCCCGAAGGTGGCTACGTACACTACGATTTAAACGGAGTGCCCCTTCAAGGTCACATGCTAGATTGATTGATGGATTGATTAGTGATTCCAGGTGCGTGAAATGGTAAGGTAATGGTAAGGTAATGGTAAGGTAATGGTAAGGTAATAGTAAGGTAATGGTAAGGTAATGGTAAGGTAATGGTAAGGTAATGGTTAGGTAATGGTAAGGTAATGGTAAGGTAATGATAGGGTAATGGTAAGGTAATGGTAAGGTAATGGTAAGGTAATTGTAAGGTAATGGTAAGGTAATGGTAAGGTAATGGTAAGGTAATGGTAAGGTAATGGTAAGGTAATGGTAAGGTAATGGTAAGGCAATGGTAAGGACATGATAAGGACATGATAAGGACATGATAAGGACATGGTAAAGACATGGTAAAGACATGGTAAAGACATGGTAAGGACATGGTAAGGACATGGTAAGGACATGGCAAGGACATGGTAAAGACATGGTAAGGACATGGTAAGGACATGGTAAGGACATGGTAAGGACATGGTAAAGACATGCTAAAGACATGGTAAAGATATGGTAAGGACATGGTAAGGACATGGTAAGGACATGGTAAGGACATGGTAAGGACATGGTAAAAAATTGTAAGGAAATGGTAAGGAAATGGTAAGGACATGAATCCCATTGGTGAAGCGCGTGTTTTTAACGCGGAAAGTGGCGGCGATCTTCCCCCGATGGACGCCGTAATCCGCCGCCGATATCCATGTTGTCTTGCGGAATTTTCCCAACTACGTATCTCTCCCATCAGCGGAGCACTGCTGCAGCCGGGACAAGCTCTAAGCTCTCGACTGGTCACACAACATGTGTGTAATGTAGTGCGTGTTAGTGTAAGTAAGGGATGAGGAAAAGACAAGGAAAAGGAAGAAAAAATCGCGAGCGGCCCGTGGCCCATTTGTTAGGAAACTGCTTTGGCATTCGCGCAATGTTGATTGGAGAAAGCACAGAAAATTACCGATCAGAGCTAGAATTCTTCCTCAGGTAACGGCTCCTCTCAACCTAGCTATTTAGCAGGAGTAGAATATCCTGCCACAGTTGGAGCACGAATCCTAATACCTCTCGGTCAGATGGACTGCAGTGACATCAATGGATGCCCTGAGCCACCCAAGCTGGTCTCTCTAATCGGGATGTCTTAGGGTTCGAAGCCAGACGGTGGCGTATTTTCGACATTGGCTACGTATAGTCCGTTTTCATATGTATAAACTTCAAGGTCACGAGCAGGAAGTATAGGGGACACTGTCATCCAATCGGGAGCTCCATTTCCAAAACTTAAAGTCGTAACGCAGCTCCCAATTGGATGAGAATGTCCCCCTTCCTTCCAGGTACTGACCATGAAGAGACACAACGTTTAAGTCGGAATATAACTAGGTCGAACTCAGCAGCTATTTGGAGGAGAATTCTAGCGGCCAGCTGCTCTGATCGGTAGTTTTCCTTGATTTCTCTGAAGAATATCAGATGATTGCGCTATCAGTACCCTAACAAACGGGCCATCCTTTCCCCTTATCCACACACTTACATACACCAACTATTTTCGACAAAACACATGAATCTCACAGGTAAAAACGTGTGTGAAAAAATCATTTTCCAATTGATATTCAATTCTGGAACTGTCAGTATTTAAATTGTGTGATGTACCAGAGACACAACTGATCTCAATTACCTCCGATGTCCTAATAATTAAACACACTGTCGCAGCATGACTTTTCATCTAGTAAGTGCATACGTGTCGTCTTTGAGTAGATTGTCTCACTAGTTGAAATAGCTGAGCCACCTCGAATTTGCCGTGTGACGCGCAAACTCCCAGGAATCTGACAGGCTTATCTGCTCGCCGAAGCCTCGTGTCATCTCATGCAGCTGCCAGGTGCTGGCACTTTCTGGGTGCAGAGACAAAAGCTCGCTTATCGTACATTTTGTTTTGTATACCTGTTTCACCTCTGAACATACACGGCTGTAGAGGAAACCTTCGCCTAGGTGGTAGATTCTAATTACTATTTTTTTTAATTTATTTTATTTTTACGTCAAAAAACAGTTAAAAACTGCGTATGACGTGCTATGGGGAAAAATGAATTGTGTGCACATTTTCAAAATTCTGTGATCCCTACTCTAAGTCATATACTACTTAAATTTTGAATTTTTGAAAGGGAGAAAAAAAAACTACTTCTTAGATGGTTGTTTTCAAACTTTTTCTCGAAAAAATAGTACCGATTCGTCTTCCAAATGCGACCGTCATGAAATCTACAGGAATACTCTACTCCATCACATTATGTTGCTTGCTTAGCATTGTACTCGATGTGTTGTTTCTATATCTCATTAGGATGATCCGCGAACAACTATGGCTTGATCTAGGAACAGCGGAGTAGGGGCATTTCATCAAAACATAATAATGCTAGTGTAGAATAGATTTTAACATGTCATGAATTTTGCAAAATTGTTCTTAACTTTTTGACTTGCTCGTTTGTCTTAGTAATGATGTAAAGAGGATTTGGATGTAAAAAACGGTTTCTACGGCAATCGTCTCTGATCTGATTTGAAATTCTGTATTTACACATATATCTTAGGACTGCAAGGTGAATTAACAATCTTGCATGTTAGTTTGTTTTCATAAGTTGTTATTTCTCACAAAATAAGGAATAGATTAGTTGACGAAAATATATGGATTTTTATCTATTAATACGTTACATTCAAAAGAAAAACATTACTGTGCAGTTTTAATACAAACTTTTCAAAATCTAGTTTCTTTTTCTTAAATATCCTGAGGTTCCACCAAAATATTTCAATTTTATATCATTTTATTTCTACTGCCAGGCATTTATGTAATTTTGCTTTTGGCCTATAAGACGTTAGATCAGATGCTCAATAATCATATTTCGAAACAAAATGCTGACAAACACGAGATGTACATTTATAAATTTCGAATATAAAGACAAATATACACTAATATTAATTACTATCGTACATTATTGGTCAGTTATGGAAATGTGGAGGTCCTGTCAGGTATTTTAATTTTAAAATATAATATATAAAAAAACTATGTTTGCAAACCACTTTCACTGCTTTCATATCTTTGTAGATATAATGCTGAAAGACGTTTCATTCGAAATGGCTTTTGAAACACTCGTTTCCCTTCTTGAGTGAGCAAACAGCAGTGCAAGAGAAAACGCCCATGTGATAAGTGAGGTGAGCGTACGCAAGAAAATTCACTGAAGTCGGCAGGGTGCGCTTTTCAAAGTATGTTCATATTCTTTCTCTTCACTGATTGATCTTTTTCACAGCACGCTCATATTCTTTCTCTTTCGTAATTGATCGTTTCAAGGCATGTTAATATTCTTCATCTTCAGTAATTGATCTTATTCTGTATAATGAACAGAAATTCTCTACAATAGTTAAAGTGAAATCGAGATAACTTCCTAGGGTGAGTTTGCCTGTCCCGTAGTCGGACAACTACGCCTACAGCTAGCGTATTGGCTTCCAAAACCCGACTTCGAAAAATCAAATCCAGCTGGAATGGATGTATTTTTGCGAAGGCGGAAATTCACAGTGTGCCATGTCCAGCTGGAAGCCCAATTCCGGCAAAATTATCGTAAAATGGTACACCTACAGCATGTGTCAAGGTATAGAACTGTAGGGCAAACATGTTTAAGAGCCAAAATGATGATCTCTATCGGTTCCATTCCTTCTGTATTACAAGGCTCCTTTCCTCCTAAAATAGGAATCTCATTGAATTCAACAAGTATCTCCTAGAAACTGGTTGAGACGATCATCTCTTAAACATGCTTGGCTTATAGTTGTATTGTTGGACCACATTTCGGCACACGAAAATCCATTTCACATTTCACGTCAACAAATCTCGTATCTGAGCTGTCACAGAACGACGCAATTAAGGAATACAAGTGTAGTTACTCAGCAAAGAAAAGGGAAGTTTGTCTTTCCACATATATTTTGGGTTTAAGTACAAAATAATATATTTGCTTTGATATGTGAAGAAAATATATTATAATCACTTAGAGGAGAAACTCCCAGCGTTTCTTTCTCTTCTGTAAGAATCTCTTACAGTGATCTGCATCTACCAGAAATGAAAATTGTAACAGAGCCCTACGGCCTGACACGGGAAGCTTCTTCATTACACTGCCATTTTTAGACGTTGCTTTCTACTAGATGATTGCGGTACTGGGTGTTTGTCTTTGCCCACGTATGAGTCATGCCACACTATGATATGTAAGGGTAGGGGTGGCAGAGGGCTGGGGTGGAAGCCAAGGGGCGAATCAAATCGATTGGCATTTACTAGGCATGCAAGCTTCTAGTGGTTCACGAACATTCGGTTGCAAATCGTTACATTAGATGAAGAAAAGGAGATTTAGAACAGGTAATTTTTCGATTCAAAACTCCGTACCGCTAAAACAGGCCTAGTAGGAAATGAAATTCGACTTTATGCAATCTCGTTCTTTCCTCAATACGTGTCACCATTGACTCACCAGTGTTCCTGGACGCCTCAACTTCTAAGGTCATTACTCCCGCAAGTGTAATACATGGTTTATGCATCAGGTGGCGGTGATATTCCTCCGTTGGATGGCGAGATCCGGTGCCAATCTAGAAGTCGTTTCGCGGGGATTTTCCTCAATCTGGTATCTCTCACCAACGCGACAACGCCCCAGCCGGTACAAGCTCTAAGCTCCGCACTGGACTACCGGCATGTGTGGTAATAGAATACATGTAGATGTGTGTAATTAAGGAGTGAGTGTAGGACAAGGAAAAAGGAAAGATCGCGCGTGATCCGTGGCCCATTTGTTTCGGTACTGCTCCGGCAAACACCTAGTGTCGATCGAAGAAACCACGGAAAATTATCGATCACAGCAGCCTGCCGCTAGAATTCTCCTCCAGGCAGCGACTGAATTCGACCTAGCTATCGAAAATCCTGCCGCCGTCGGGACTCGAATAGGACCTAGTAGGACTTCCCGGTCTTTGGTACTTCAGTGACAACTGACGTCCAGAGCCACCTATGGCGGACCCTGTCATGAGATTTCCACCCGTCACTCTGACGTGCGTTTGCCCGCGTGTCATGCGTGACGGGAGGCGTGTGCACGCGTGCGTCGCGCCGCGCTGTCTCGGCTGCCACCGCGGCCGCACGCCCGCCCACGCACGCCTCACGCACGGGCGATAAGCTAAGCTCGGCGGCGCAGCACGACGCAGCACGACGCAGGGTAATGGGGATTAGCACAAGGCTGAGCACGGTGACGCTGCTGAGTCGCTCTCGCAAGTTGAATGACTTGGTCTTCTTCTTCTTCTCCTTCTTCTTCGTCTTCTTGTTCTTCTTCCGCCTCTCATTAAGTTTCTTTCTCTGCTTCTCCTTCTTCCTCGTATTCCCCTTCTTCTTCCTATTATTTCTCTTCTTCTTTTTCTTCATCCTCTTCTTCTTACTCCTCCTCCTCCTTCTCCAACATCACTGTCTTCTTCTTTCTCTTCTTCTTACTCCTCCTGCACCTTCTCCTACACCACTTTCTTCTTTCTCCTCATCCAACGTTTCTTGCTCTTCTTCTCTCATTCCCCTTCTTCTCCCTCTCCTTTCTGTTCATCTTCTTTCTCTTCCCATCCTTCCTCTTCTTTTTGTTGCTCTTCTTCCTCTTTGCTTATTCTCTCTCTTTCTCCATCTTTTTACCACTTATTTTTCCATATTTATCCTCTTCTTTCTCGTCCTCCCCTTCTTAAGCCTCCTCCTTTTCTTCTTCCTCGTCTTCTTAAGTTTATTCCGCTTCTTTCTCATATTCTTCTTCCTCTCCTTTGTCTTCATATTTTCTTTTTCTTCCTCTTTTCTTTTTTTAAAAATCTTTTCCCTCTTTTTCATCATCATCTTCTATTATCAATGAAGCAAGTAACTGACATAGCGACATATCAACGCACAGCCAAAACTACTGAAGCTACACGTACTAAACTTCTTTGTACTTTACATTTTGAGTGTCGGGTGATAACACCGTCACTGATTGCCTATTGACAGGCAATTGAAGATGTCTTTTCAGTGACGTAATCTTCCCTTGTGGACAAATTAAGGGAATATAGTGTCGCTTCAGCGTTTGTGCCACGCATTTATGACCCCGAATATAAAAAGGTTACCTCATTGTGAGTAACCAGAAGCAAAAAATTCATAAGCAGCGCGGGAATAGGGAAAGAATCCCTTTTTCCTTACTTTACTGATTGATTCATTATTCATTAACTAACACATTTTATCAATGAATTCGTTTACAGTTCATTTGCAAATGACTTCATCACTATCTCTTGCAAGTTTTTCGCCTTGCATGAGTTCATTTGTTTTTCCACCTGTTAAAGTGGTCCCTTCTTAGAGTAAGTCCTCTAGACCCTGAGCCACTTCATCCTTCGTCTTGTGAACAGCCTTTGGAATGAGAGCGGTGGTTCTATCGCTACACTTGGTTTTTCTAACGATGTATCTGAGGGTAGTGTCTCCAAGATGGAATACGGCACGGCTTTTCGTGTCTTTCTCGGTCGTGCCGCTAGAGTCGCTTGATCTACAGCACTGCTTGACACGGTCACGATCATGCGACATCATGCGGCAGGACCGAGAAAGATCGGCGGCGGCGGTCGCGGCGGCGATGGTGTAAGGATTAGGGTATATCGGACTGTTATACCCAAGTTCACGTGTTCAAACCCGATTAATGCCGTGGATTTTTAAGGTCGTAAAAATCCTTCGTATGCCTTCCTTCGGAGGGGAAGTAAAGCCGACTCTCCCATGTTAGTAGATGTACTGCGTGTAAAAGATCCTCAAAAATTGCCTATTTGGTCGCCCAAGTAATACCATCTTTCTCCCCTTGGTGGTGAAAGGAGCGTAGCGAAATTTGCGTGGTCAGACGGAAGAGCAGGCCTCATGGCATGAGTCTCGCCACATAAAATAAGGCATCAATTCAATTCAATTCAATTCAAAGACGCAAAGAGGCGTGCCATATTCCATGTTGGAGATACTACCCTCCGATGCCACGTTAAAAGAAGCAAGTCTAACTCCAGAGCAGCGGAGCGTCCGGAGGTGGCAGCAGCGCCCGCTTCTCGTCTTGCGCTCGCGCTGGGGAGGGGGGGGAGCGGCACGCCCACCATTTCCGGCGCAGAGCGCATGCGCGGGGCCGGCGCCTGCGCAACTGCCTCCGCAGGCGGTTACGCGCCCGCATGCAAGGCGGCGGCGGAGACGGAGAGACGGCGGCGGAGGTGGCGGCAGAGGTGGCGGCGGAGGCGGCGGCGGAGGCGGCGGCGGAGGCGGCGGCGGAGGCGGCGGCGGAGGCGGCGGTGGAGGCGGTAGCGGAGCCAACGGTGGAGGCAACGGTGGAGGCGGCGGCGGAGGCGGCGGCGGAGGCGGCGGCGGAGGCGGCGGCGGAGGCGGCGGCGGAGGCGGCGGCGGAGGCGGCGGCGGCGGCGGAGGCGGAGGCGGAGGCGGAGGCGGCGGCGGAGGCGGCGGCGGAGGCGGCGGCGGAGGCGGCGGCGGAGGGCGGCGGCGGAGGCGGCGGCGGGAGGCGGCGGCGGAGGTGGCGGCGGAGGCGGCGGAGGCGGGCGGAGGCGGCGGCGGAGGCGGGCGGAGGCGGCGGCGGAGGCAGCGGCGGAGGCGGCGGCGGAGGCGGAGGCGGCGGCGGAGGCGGCGGCGGAGGCGGCGGCGGAGGCGGCGGCGGAGGCGGCGGCGGAGGCGGCAGCGGAGCCAACGGTGGAGGCAACGGCGGAGGCGGCGGCGGAGGCGGCGGAGGCGGCGGAGGCGGCGGCGGAGGCGGAGGCGGAGGCGGCGGCGGAGGCGGCGGCGGAGGCGGCGGCGGAGGTGACGGCGGTGAAGAGCGCGGGGAGGTGGAGGTGAAGGCGGTGGCAGAAGTGGCTGTTGGGCGGGATGATTTTGATTTGATTTAGATTTATTTAGTCAAAATAAAGGAAAAACTGTATATAATGTTTGGGAGAGAACATCTGTACAGATTTTCTTGAGTTCCAAAATCTCCCCCCCAACATTTTAACTAAAAATAGTTGAAAGATGAATAAAAGTTAAAGAAATAAAACAAAGAAAATAAATATAATAATAATAATAATAATAATAATAATAATAATAATAATAATAATAATAATAATAATAATAATAATAATAATAATAATAATAATAATAATATCACGAGATTAGAGTCATTTAAAAAACTACACATTTTCGTTCTCGAGTTATAGAAAACTTGTTTGTAACCGTCAACAAACTGCAGATTTGATTTTTCTGCATTGCTAACGATACAGTAGCTGACCGCCAGCTCTGCTCCTACCGCTACAAGGAAAAGGAGAGCTGAACAAATCGTGCGCATGTGGTGGGTGATGGGGGTGGCTGGGGCGGGGTGTGACGGACATGAATCGGGGCGGTGACTGTGATTATTGTGGAGGGAGGGAGGGAGGCGGGGCGGCCGAAACAATGAGATGGCGGTGGTCGCGGTTACGGTATGGGTGGCAGTGGCGGTGTCCGAGGTTACGACAGAGGCGGGGGAGCAGCGAAGCGGCATTGCGTTGGGGGCGATAGCAATGAAGGCTTTGGCGCTGACTGTGGCGTTGTCTGTGGCATAGGCGGTGGCGTTGGCTGTGGCATTGACTGTGGCGTTGTCTGTGGCGCTGTCTGTTGCATAGGCCGTGGCGTTGGCCGTAGCGGTGGCTGTGGCGGTGGCTGTGGCGGTGGCTGTGGCGGTGGCTGCGCCGGTGGCATTGCCTGTGGCATAGGCTGTGGCGTTGGCTGTGGTGTTGGCTGTGGCTGTAGTGTGAGGGCGGAGGCGAGGCGGTGGCGTGACGTGGGTAGGGCGTTAAGGGCGGTGGAGGCGGTGACCGCAATGAGGGGAGGGGCGAGAGGCGGGGCAGCCAAGGCAATGTCTGCAAAGGCGGTGGCTGCGGTGGTGGCTCTCGCGATGGCTCTGGCGGTGGCGGCGGCGGCGGCGGCAGCAAAAGCGATGTTTGCGAAGGCGGTGGTTACGTCGGGGGTGGCGGCGCCGGTGGCAGTGACCGTGGTTACGTCGGAGGCACCGGTGGCGGTGGCTGTGGTGGTGTGGAGGCAGTGGGAGCGGAGTGGCAAAGGTTGTATTGCGCTGGCGGTGGTAGCGGCTTACGCCTACACGCGGATCCATTCTGGAAGGGAGGCAGCCGCTTACGTAATATGACCCCGCGTCAATCTACGGCTGAATTAGTCTGAGAGAGCTCTACACAAAGAATATTATAATATATTATAATAACTAGTTTATAATGTTAAGCTTTATTGCATTAGTTTGTTTTGTAACGAGCGACGTTAGGAGCGACTTTTCAAAATTGTACGAATGCAATAAAGCAACATTATAAACGAGTTGCATACGTTATTTTTGTATAAATTTTTAAATGAATCTAAGATACTTTTTGGAATTTTGCGAAAAAACGATAGTAGGTTGTCGGATTCGCCGCTACTCTCCCCCCCTCTATTCTCTCGCTGCGATTGGTTGAATGTGTGACGGTGCAATCGTGCTATAAACGGCAATTACGTCACAATCTATACCTAAGATGTTCTTTTGTGAACTATTTCTTGTAATGAAAAAGGTCGTTTATAAAGCTGTAATACAAACAAATAATTTAAAGAATATCTTCAGTATATAATTTCTGAAATGTATCAACATTCTGAGAGATCTATAGCACCTACAAGACTGAGAATTGTCTCATTCGATTAGTTATTAACTAAAAGTCTCGGGAAAAAAGACATTCATTGTTGTCTCAGTCTAATGTAGCTTTAATATACCACATAAAATATTTCGTGAGACACTGCCAGTGGGACTAATTACATTTTATAATATAATAATAATAATAATAATAATAGTAATAGTAATGGTAATAATAATGGTAATACTAATACTACTACTACTAATAGTAATAATAATAATAATAATAATAATAATAATAATAATAATAATAATATATTTAAAACACAAAGGCTTTTCTTTGAAAAGGAAATGTGAGCTTTCTTCTTAACCAAATTTCATGATTTTTGCTTTATATGAAAGGCAGTGAGACCTAGATCACTTTACGCTATTAATATGTATTATAGCATAAACACTTAATTTTAATAATATCTTAAATAATAGCATGAACGCTAAACAGCAATCATTTGCCCATATGTGGATGCAAGACCAACTACATTGTACAGGATTATAGTTAGTCTTGATCCTTTTGTTATGCGAGTTATAATGATCTTTCAAAAGCAGTCGATGTTTTGTAGGTTATAGTTAGTGAAGGTAAATTTTTTAGTTCGAATATTGAGTGCTTTTAAATTCAAAGGTTAGTGCGTGTAATTACATTTTCAGAAATATTTCTCACGCTATGTTCAAAGTGGACAGTGATTGCATTGATCCAGACTGCGAACCTTCCTTATCTTATTAATCTTCCAAAAAAAAGTACTGAACGGAAGGAAACAATATTTTGGTGTTTTTGATTTGCATGAAATTGGTTTTCAATTTTCCTTGTAGTGCATTTGTGTTCTGTTCTATTGTAACTTTCCCACAGTTCCACCTACTGTGCGATATAATCAAAGGAGTTCTGATGGTAATAATAATAATAATAATAATAATAATAATAATAATAATAATAATAATAATAATAATAATAATTTAATATGATGTGATTTCTGAGTGAATGACGGTGCAGTAACTTCAATACAGAGCTACAAACCGCGTGCTTCTTTTATAACTATGTACCCACTCCTGTACTTGGGTTTTTCTAACGTAGCGGCTGAGGGTAATATCTCCAAGATGGAATTCGGCACGACGATTTGCGTCTTTCTCTGTCCTGCCGCAAGATGTCGTATTTAGCGACCGCATCAAGCAGTGCTGTAGATCAAGCGACTCTAGGGGCAGGACTGACAATGACTCATTCGTGCCCAATTCCATCTTGGAGATACTACCCTCAGCCGCCACGTCAGAAAAACCTAAGTATAACCGCGGAGCCAGGTGCTGGACTGATCCATTATTCCCCTTCGGCCTATCTTTCACGAAGCAAAATACCTGGTTGAGTCGATACTGGCGAAGTCGCAAACTTGACTTTAGAGCAATCGAAAAAAAAAAATGTTTTGTTTGTTTACGGGCGTGTCAACTGCTATGATAATTAGTACCGTAAGTGTTGTGAATGTTTTACTCCGGTAAATTGCCAATGATGGATCTCTCGCGTCTAGGCTTGAGGAGGATTTCCTTCTCCAAGTGGCAGTGCAGTGAATGAAAGTTTGAGTATGTATGTGTGTGTAAGGGGAGGGAATGGAACACGGAAGGCGTGCAGACCTTGGCCCGTTTGTTAGGGCGCTTTTCCGTCATTCGGCTAGTGTTAGCCGGAGAAATCTCCTGTATCTACCAACGAGAGCAGCCGGTCTCTAGAATTCTCCTCGTAACAGCGGCCGAATTCGATGCAGCTATTTAGCTAGTGACGAAAATCCGCAAAGGTTGGGACTCGAACCCAGGACCTTCCGGTTAGAGTCGCTGGAGAGATCGTGGCAATTATGGGTCTGAGTTAAACTCTGACTCTAGGATAGATGAATACTGTTCGCTGCTACGGACCACTAACCTATTATTCCTCTTAAGATGCATCTTGGTGATCAGGTTGTTGGTCCCCTAAACCTCCAGAACGCGGGTTCGATCCCAGTAGAGATTCGTGGATTTTCTTAGGACGAAAAATTCACAGGGTCCTTTTCGTGCTAGTGCCATGTAAAATAATCCTGGCGAAATACTCAGCAAAATTAAATCCTCTCACAATTCTCGGACTATTCACATCCCATATTAGTTTAGCCAGGGTACACCCCGGGTAAAGAACAAATATTTCCGAGTGTGTTGCTGAGACGTTCTGCAGCGGTAAATATGGGAGTAAAAATTTACTGACAACGCTTTGAACCGTTAGGCCATGTTTTTCTCAGGAAATAGCCAATAGGAAAGTATCTAAGTACTCTGGAATTACAATAAACATGAAGCTAAATTTTATTTCTTTATTTATTTACGTCAAAAAACAGTTAAAAACTGCGTATGACGGGCTATGGGGAAAAGTGAATTGTGTGCACATTTTCAAAATTCTGTGATCCCTACACTAAATCATATACTACTTAAGTTTTGAATTTTGAAAGGGAGAAAAAAAAACAAAAAAACTCCCATGTAATAAAATCGATTTTGAAGGATAAATAAGCAATAAATTTTGAATTTTGAAAGGGAGAAAAAAAACAAAAAAACTCCCATGTAATAAAATCGATTTTCAAGGATAAATAAGTAATAAATTTTGAATTTTGAAAGGGAGAAAAAAAAACAAAAAAACTCCCATGTAATAAAATCTATTTTCAAGGATAAATAAGCAATAAATTTTGGCTCTTATTACTTCCTGCCGCGACAACGTGGAAACGATAATTTGAATAATTGTATTTCCCACTGAATTCTAGAAGACGTGCACAGAAAATGAAGTTACATTTATTTCTTTCTCGAGTATGAGACTCATCTCATGGATATTGAACAATGTGATGAAGAAATACAGCAGTGGTGGAATCTTTCCATCTGCACTTCATTTTCAACTATGTAAACAAAATCCGCAAAGTTATTGACAAAAAGCAAATTATCAAAACAAGTCTTCGACCCATAATCCCATACTTTCGTTTCCTACTTAACTACGTGAAATCATTTTCTTCTCGATGCTGAACTGCATTTATACAGCTTATCATTTTCTAAAATTAAGATACAATTCGTTCATCTTCTGCGGCCAAGGTCCTAACTGGCCAAAACTATTTAGATATTCAATAAAAATGGTGGAATCTGTGCAGAAGGAAGTGGAAAACTCCCAAACTAGCTTCTGCTCACCCAATGTGTTCTGAGAATTTCGCATGGGATCACCAGGATATGAATCCTAATAACCTCCTTTTATTAGAAAAGCACATTTTTGCTTTAAAATTATTTCACAGAATCATTTAGTTAAATCTTAGTATTATCACTTGCAATACAAACATAATACTGAATTTAAAAAATCAAAACATGAACTCGATTACTTACCGAGTAATTCATCGATCCTAAAATATTCAGTATCCATTATAAAGTACAGCCTAAAAACATTGTTTTCATGACAAGATGCCTACGTGACATTTGTCATGCGCTGTTCCACAGAGAAATATCAGCGCTCCATTTCCGGCATGATTAAGGAGGTGCCTTTTCACTTATGTACTCACCGTTGCATGGAAATTGTGATTCATATTCTGACGAATTTGATTAAAGTTTCAAGACTACGTTACAGTGGGTATTCTGCATTGAATGAGGGATTTCCCCCCAGATTTTGGTAATTATCTCTTATTTTGTCCGAATTCTTTGGATTGGTGGCATGTGTAAAATTAATTTCCAAATGTCTCAAAACACCAGATGTCATTCGTTTATTTGAATCATTGGTCAAATTATTTTTCTGAGCACATAAAATTTAACAAATTAAGGTTTTGTGTCATCATGATATAAAATTAATGAGCATTAATATAATAATAATAATAATAATAATAATAATAATAATAATAATAATAATAATAATAATAATAATAATAATTTTGCGAAGTTATGTCATTGATCTTTCACAGAGACCCTGGCTAACAAAAGCAGCCATTGTCAGAAGGTGACTTTGATTCCTTTTGGGGAGTCTGAAGTTTTCGAGATTTATTGTGTTCTTTGTCCAGCGTCATAATAAGTAGAATTCCGCTGCTGTTGCTAAAACTGTAAACATACTTACAGCAATAATAATTTAAAAGACTGTGAAGTACAAAACAGTGCTTTATTGGGAACAGCCAACATTTTGCGCAAAGTATTGTAGGGGCATCGACATCTCTACATTTGCTCCTTAGGAAGCCGGTTGCAATCTGAGGTAGATTTTATATTTAACCGACTCATAACACCTTTAGTCATGAATTAGGCTAATAATAATAATAATAATAATAATAATAATAATAATAATAATAATAAACTATTATTATAATTGGAAAGAAATGTATATGACTATTCTTTTATTTTTTATTTTAAAACTTCGAACATTTTACATGATTGAAAATGTGCCCGACATGTGAATCACGAAAAATTAAATTACAAACTCTGGCACAGGAGCGTACATTTTTTGTCTTAAGTAATTATTTTTATCCTTTTTCTTGAGTGGTATTTTGGAATAGTGGAATATTAATACCACACACTTGCACTTTTCATTTTGCGCCAAATCTAAAGTAATGTTATTTATTAGTCACACCAATTTGTAATTGCTACAAAATTGTTTCTATCGTCCACCAGCAAGAAAAGAGTTGCCCGTCCTCATAAGAAAATATTAAAGAAAAACATCAGGGCGAGAAATGCTTTCTTCTTTTGCTAAACCGGTAGCGGTAGCTCAGTGCGTCAACTGATGTCACTGCAGCGCCTCTGACAGGGAGGCCCTAGGTTACACTCCCCACGGCGGCAGGATTTTCGACACTACCTTTTCAGATAGGTCGAATTCAGTCGCTGTCTGGAGGAGGATTCTAGCGGCCGATTGCTCTGATCGGTAGTATTCCGTGGTTTCTCCGATCAACATCAGGCGATTGCCGGAGCAGTACCCTACCAAACGGGCCACGGACCGCGCGCGACCTGTCCTTCCTCTTCCTTGTCCTATCCTCTCCCTTTACACACACACACTTACACTAACATGCACTACACTACCACATATTCCGGGAGACCGGTCCGGAGCTTAGAGCTTACCCTGTTGGGGCGGTGCCCCGCTGGTGGGAGAGTCCTGGTTAGGGCGAAACCCCACTAGCCAACGGTAGGTCGGCGCCGAATCTCGCCATCCAGCGGGGGAAGATCACCGCCATCTCCCGAGAAAAAGCATGCACTACACTAACGGGACTAATGACCAAAGCAGTTGACACGCCTGGAAACAAAAAAATCAATCAATCAATTCTTTTGCTAGGAATACGAGTAGTAAAGATATGCAATACTTCAAAATAAATTCAGAGTACTAGTAACCAAGTCATTTTAGCTTTAAGAAATATCCTTTCAACAGCACTTGTGTGAGATTGCGGCAAAATATATATCTAGAACCGATGGATGGACGGACAGAGGGAGTGATGGATATTTTGAGGAAAATAATGTGTATCACCTACCCCCAAAACATGAATTCCGACTGAATTATGTAAACGGGAATGTAATACAACATAAAGAAGTAAGAAAAGTCCACTTTTTCTGCAACATGATCCCTTTTTTGTAACATTATCCGACACAACTTTTTTTCTAGAGCATTACATAATTTTCACTTAGTACGTAGTAGATACGAGAAAATAAAAATTATCTGTGGGTGTCGCCCATCCAACCGGTAGTGCAAAAATGCATTTCAAGGGTCCGACACATCAGTTAGATCCACCAATGAATGTCAATTTTTGAAAATCCTCTGAACGGCATCGGCGCTAATGATTTCTACCGTCGAACAAACAGACATTTTGCACTAAACCATTTTTTAGCTTTTACGCACCAAATTTGGACTCTAAATACACAAAGGATTAGAGGAAGTAATTTACTAGATTTCGGAACAGGGATTATCTCCTTTTTTCGGTATCAGGGATCCACAAGATGAGCTGTTCTGACGCCACTTTTCTGCAGCATTACATTCCTCTCTCTGTTCTAGGTAAAGAAAATGCGCCAAACTAAAAAAAATGTTACTAGCTCTTTATATTGTTTTAAACTATATTTGTAGCCGGGGAATTCTCAAGGCGCTAAATGTCAAAAATGATTTTTTCCTCGCATAGGAATATTTGACCTGACGCCAGTGTATTGCATGGACATCTATGTGCCCAAAATCTTTCTGGATGTTTCTTTCCCTCATCCACAAGTGATGTTGCCTGTATGTTCCCGATGCATGGCTAAAGGAGTTATGTGCCAGTTACTGTTATGTTCTGTATGGTATTAGAATTGCATTTAGCTGTGTTCGAGTTGCTAAATGAAAGTCTCGGGTAGCCCCAAAAGCTGTGCGCCCTTAGCACAGTTCCCTTTCATGTCTCTTTATCATATCACATAGTTCTGTTCTTAAATTGGCAATTGCAGCATTTTTATGGCGTTTGGCAATTGAATCGTTTATTTCAGAAACCCGTCAAGCGCGAAATTTCTTATTTCGAGAAAACTGAGAAAAAGTGTCCCAGTTTTCCTGATTTCGAAATGAAATAGTTTTTAATATTAAAGCAGTTGATAAATGAATATTTTTCAGTTAAATATTCACTAAAAGATGTGCCTATCTTCATATTCCGCCACTAACATGCTTTTTAGATTTTGGCATTTAACGGGTTTCTGAAATAAACGCTTCAATTGAGAAACTGTCCGAATGTGCATGCACAAAAACAAAACAAAAACTGATGGAAGGTACATTTATTTTCTTATCTTGCAAAACGGAACACTCTCAAAGCTACTCAGTTTTTCTTGAGTAGTAAAAATCTGATTTTGACACATAGTTCGTTTAGAATTTTCGCGCTACATTTCATTAATAAATCGTTGTTCAGCGGTTGACGGTGCATCGCTCTTGAGGCTAACGACCACCGCGACGGCCGCGTTATCTCGCACACGGTCCCGTAACTCGCCACACGTTGGAGGGCGGTACTCCTCTGCATCGTAATAAAATGCGAGCAAGCCTGCCTGCCTGCCTGCCCGCCCGCCCGCACGGAGGGCGTGGCGAGGGGGAACGTATGCAGTCTCCCTGCCCCCCTCCGCCCCCCTCACGTCCCCCCGGCGAGCGCTTTGATCTCGCCGCCCTCCGGCACGGCTGACAATCGCGGTGAGGACACGCGTGTCTTATCGAGCAAGATGGAACTATGTTGTTGTCTCAGGCCGCGATGTACCGGGGCTGTTTGCCTGTACGGTTTCATGGCTTAACGGTGTCATTTTATGCTCGTCTGGGCTCCGAACGTAATCATTATGGCAGTGATTTTTAAAAGTCGGCTGTAGAGAGTGAAGGAAAATTGCACCGCCGAAATGTTCCTTTTTGTCGCTTTGTGAAACCGGTGGATTGTTCTCGTAACTAGAGTGCATTTCCTTCTCTGGACATTTTAGTATATTTTAGTTTATTTTAGTCCGCCACATCTGTATTACTACTACAGTTGACTCCGGTTATAGTGAACTCGGATATAGTGAACCCTCGGTTATAGTAAACATAAGTCACTGGTCCCGTTTCGCTTACATTATAAATAAGCATATAAAAAATCGGTTATAGTAAACCTGAACCTCGGCTGTAGTGAACCTAGGAAATAAATCCTGGAAATTAATTGGATCTCACACATTACGGGTGTTCGAATTGGTCTCCCAATATTTCTCATCAGTCAAAGAAAAATAAAAGAAAACTTGAAGACTACTGGAAATGCGGGGTACATTATGCTAAAATTTAAAATTTTGTAAAAACATTTAATTTTTCTAAAGTGCAAATGTGTTGTTTTATGGATTCTTTCGTGCGTTATCAATTCTCAAATCAGAAATATTGAATTCAGTAATTTATAAACGAGTAAGCAAACTAAATTTATTAGCTTTGTGCCTCTGCTGGATAGGAATCTCCAATATTTTTTTAAAATATTTAATAATAGTACATATATACTTCAAAATATTTTAATACAATTTGTATTGAAAATAATGTATTTTGTATCATATTAAATTTGATTACAAATGATCATTGTTTCAATAATATCAAGGGTTCCATAATTTGGTCATTGTTAGTTTTCCCGTATGTATCCAAACCTGTTTGTATTAAAAAAATAAGTTACGTTTGAGATCAGGATGACATACTCATCCAGGACGACACATATCACTCACACTACGTTTGACTGTAACTTTATTTCAATCGTAGTGTAGCGAATAGTTAATACTGATTGATTTGAAGGATAGCGTAATGAGCAGGATGTCATAGAAGAACACTTCATTTGAGATTGACAGTTCAATAATTTAGTCATATGCACATACATGAAGAAACTAGTAAAGCAAAACAAGTGGAAGTTTAGACAAACTAAAATGATTTACCAACAACGGTGATCGTCCCTACACTCAACAGCAAATTTATTTCTAAACAAAACCGGAAACATAATTAAATTTGTAAGTTACAACATAGTTTTATTGCTACAAGAAGCTTTAACGTCACTTGACTATCCTTGAATGATTAAACATTTACATGAATGGCAGTTGTGTAGTCGGAAAACACTAGTATCGTTCCCAGAGCAATTTCAATACTAATATAAATAAAAAATCAAATAAGGCATTGAATATTTACTCATTTGTGAACTAATAACTTTCAATTAATATAGTTTATTCTGAATATTACAAAATTTCCAGGATTACAAGATCAATTGAATTACTAGAGCGTTATAGAGATATATCGTTTCACTTCAAGCATTAAACAGTTAACAACATACAGTCGACTCCAGTTATAGTGAACGTCGGGAGACTAAAATTTTTGGTTCACTATAACAGATGTTCAATATATCTGATAACGTCCAGAATTAAATACATTTTCTCCACAATTTTATTAATATAGAGATAGAGCAAATTACATTTTAATATAGAAAATTTCAATACCTTTCTTTGTCCTTAAAAACAATTATTTTCAATCGTTTGCTTCGTACATTTTCATTAGTAATTTCTCTAGATCCTTCTCCAGAGTTCATGCTCTCTATACTTGATTCTGCATCGTCCACTTTCTTTATGTGCTGTAATGCAGTCTTGACACCCTTCAATGCCTGTTGCACTGTTGGTACTCCGTCCACTCTTGGAAGGCCCTTTTACTCGCCTAATAACCGAAAAGATGCTTTCGGTAGCGGCTTAGCGCAAAGGGCTGAACTCGTGGCTCATTGCAAAGTCGCAAGCCTTTCACCACTGAGATCCGGGTTCGATTCCCGTCGAATCTCATGTGAAATTTGTTCCAACAAAACGAGTTCGGTTTTTACAAGGGATAGTCCAACCCATGTGAAGTGTCCTAAACCCTACCCCTATCCTTATTCCTTCCTAATTCTGGCCGCTGGGTAGCGACGCAGAAGCGCGCGGTAGGAGGCGCGTACGCGGAGATGCTACCTGGCGGTCCTCTTGACAACCGACTGCCACGAGACGCGACAGACGTAATATTAAGGGAGGATTACTCCAAAAAAAACAAGCGCTGTTAGTAATGGGAGGATTACTCCGAGAAGCGCAAAGCGCTCAACGCCCCCCAAGGGGCTTGGACACGCGTTGCGTCAAAGACGCAACAAATAAAAAAAACAACAAAAAAACGGTTAATGAAACTGGTCGCTTTTCCGTTCGACGCGGCGGGTGACGTCAGTCTGTGAAGCTGTGTCAGATACGCGCTTCCTATTGCCCACGTAGAACACCACGCGCCATGTCCCGCGGAATCTCAAGTCACGTGAAGCTTGAAACTGAAGCAAGCTGTCGCGTGTCGCCTACGTATAACTCAACGCGCTTTGGCCCACGGTACATCAAGTAATATCAAGATAGAAACTGAAGCAAGCAGTCGCGAGTCGCCGCCGCAAGTTGTAGCCCACGCAGGACACGGCCTTTGTTTCCGCTGAGAAACTGAGTGGCTCAAGGTCAACAGTGAAGTTTCCATCCCGCGTCCGCTGCCTCCACTTCAGGGAACACTTCTTCAGTTATCTTTGGCCGCCGATACTTTTGCAAGCTGCCTAGTCTTAAATTGGGGGCACTGGGGCAATATATTTTGTTTTTATCCAGGAGGGAATTAATTTCCGTCATGTTTTATGTACTACTTTCATTATAACCGATGTTCACAGTTCACTATAACCGGGTCTTCTGGGGGTTATTTTTGTAATGTAAGTGAAATGGAACCTGTGACTTAAGTTCATTATAATCGAGAGTTCACTATAGCCAGTGTCAACTGTGGCTACTTTTACTCTTTTATTAAGGTATATTTATAAACATAGTATTAGCCATGTTGGAAATAATGAAGTCAGTTGCTTTGCATGTATTTTGATTTTTTGAATTTGTCTGCTCGCTTTTGGGGGAGAACATTGTAGAAAATTAATAACTAATTTACTATATAACAAACTAAATAATCTTACAAGATTTTTAGCAACTTCTGCTATTCTAGAACACGCATTGAATACTATTTCAAAATTGTTAGCCGTTCACCCTGGTATGTGTCTTGATAAATTTCGATGCGCACGTGAAGAAGGCTGAAACATCTTGAACTAGTAAATTTCAAATTTTGAAAATTACGTCTGTTAATTTAATCCACGCTGATTGATGCTTCCTAGAAATTACTTCTAGAAATTTCCGAAATTGAATCCAGACCTGATCGAGTGCATTGAAATAAAACCATGAAGAGAGCTGAAGTTGTCATCGAGGCAAGCCAGGGAACTTGAATGTCACTGTGAAAAGTTTGTTAAATCACCCCACACTCGAAGGTTGGCCAGTCTGTATGTAATAAATCATTTTTATATCCTATTATATGAACGAAAGCGAATTTTGGCAGCTTTACGCATAACATTGACATGACAAATGTATAATGTTATAATTTAGTGGATTTTATGGTAATGTAGAATAGATAAAAATAACTGCGAATCGAACACTCCACTCCCCGAGTTCTGGAACACTTTGAAACGGAGTCATCGATTCGCTGTTATAACACTTCTCTTATACCGACACATTTTATATTACCGAAACTTGAAAGCAACCTTACGTATACAAAAATTAATGTCAGTTTAGTTTCATGGGCAGAAATCACGGAAGTCTTTTACCTCTGTATTACTACTATTCAGCTTTCAACTGACGTTAAAATATTTTATACGCTCTCCAGTAAAATAAATTTAATCTTAATAGTTTGATCTAGAGAACGTAGATTTTTAAGAAAACCTCGTTAGATAGTGCAGTTGACAGGTACGGTTGTCCATCGCCATCAACTTCCCGGGCCAAAACATTTTCAAAGCGAAATATCATTCATAATAATATAATTCATCAATAATTTCCATGTCGATACATTCTATTATGTCCCCAGGAAGTTTTGAAGGGTTTTTCCGATATTGCCCTCCCCTTTGGCTTGAGGTTGTGCACTCGTACAGCAAAGTGCTTGAGTGTGCGGTCCGCTTGTGTGTTCGTTTTGAAGATCTACCTGCCCTGAAGTAGTTGGCGCGCCACGTCGCTTGAATCCAATATGACAGGGAGCAGTGTTCAAAGGGCGTGGCCGCCATGGCGTATGATTTACAGTGCGGCGTCGCCCCATGTGCTGGCGATCCCAGCTAATCGCGTAGCCCAAGAGATAGCCGCCACAGCAGCCCAGACGGGAGCGCGCTGCTGGAAAGCTGACTCGCGTAGTATTAAATGACACGTGGAAAATAGAGCGGGGATATTGCTGGAAAGTTTCGTGAAGAGGGGTATGTGGGTCATGGCGTGTACTTGAATGTTTACATATAGAAAAATTGTTAGAATATGAATTAAAATGTATACTTACAAGTTAGTAATTGTAGTATTTTATTAATTTCTTTATTTTTACTGCTACATTATTTCTCGATGCGAGGTTCGATATACACTGTTTAACTTTCCTGAATAGAGAGGATCGTAGCTAGAAGGAAAATATGAAAACAGTTCAATGATGCTACATGTTCTATTACTGAGGAAATAATGAGAGATAATAATGCGAAGAAGATATGAAAAGACAAATTGAGTTAAGTTAAAAACTAGTTAATTAGTAAATAAGTAAATATGAATCAATAAAATTAGAAAAAATTGGAATTATGTATGTACAGTAAATACTTAAATTAGTTCAAAGAATTGTCACCCCGACCGTGAATCGAACTCAGATCTTCTGCTTCGATTCCCAATGGGAGCGACAGTTGTTTGAACAAATTCAATTATTAAAATACACTGTAACGAAGTCGCACCATTGAAACATGTACTCTGCAGAATATACTTACGCTGTAATTGCAAGGTGACCGGTAACACCAGTAACCACAGGTGTTAACTGGTTCTAATGATATCGGGCGACAAAAAGCTCTCGGGCCAAAAGCCCTCGAGAATTTTGTCACTGTTCGATCATTATAAAGCTTACAACGTCCTTGGTGCATAAATTACTATTTGTTTCTAAGAACAAATATTCCTAACTTTAACGCAAAGCATGATTCGTAAACTGTAATTCTTGCTGCCTGTTTCACATCTGATTTCGATGCGATAAATTTTAAATAATATGTATTGAAAAGTGAACAATATTTTGGTAAGAATGATTTTTAATGTGATAAAAGGAGGGTGTATGTTTTGGAAGCGAATCAACTTCCTACATTTCATTTAAAACAGACTAGTCCAGATTTTTTCTTGTTTGCAAGAGCGATTGCCGCATCAGCAAGGTATTTTTTTTCGCGAGTATTACATAAACAGAACTTTGAAACAAGGGTGTCGTGGTATTATGGATATTTATTAATATTCAATTTAACCGCCCGGTCACCTTGCAATTACAACGTAAGTATGTTCTGCGGAGTACATGTTTCAATGGTGCCACTTCGTTACAGTGTATCTAGTATTTTAATAGTTAAATTTGTTCAAACAACTGTCACTCCCACTGGGAATCGAAGCAGAAAATCTGGGTTCGATTCACAGTCGGGGTGATAATTCTTTGAACTAATTTAAGTATTTATTAATGTGTGTCGTACGACATATTGCTCATATACAATATCGTAATATGTAAATAAAATCATTTAAGTCGTTCGATTAATCACCCGTTAGTGGTTGAAGATGAACTTATAGAAACTGACAATTATTGAGTAATAACTGTATTGCATGTAACCCTGGAATCACAAGGCTGGGCTCACCTTTGACCCTAGAGTGAAATTATCACGTTTAAATATTAGCAGCCTTTAATAGCGCTGTCATTGTATTTTTATTCCAGTCATTTTGCTTCCATCAAGACAGTCGACTTGTCTATCTTTTCTCCTCATGTCATTCTACAACAGGTAATATAAAATAATGAGTAATTGAGGTTATATTTGACCCCACCTTGTAATTAACGTCACAGATTTTTCTAATATGTGAGTATGTTTTTGCTGATGGTTTTCTTTTTCTACTGTTAAAAAGTCAACGAATTCATCGTAAGTTACCTATTTGTAAGAATAGCTTGGAAGATTGAGTTTTATTTATTCTTTGCACTTTGCATTTTTATGCCAAAGTTTCTTGGCAGTTTGAAAATCAGATTAGGTACATTCATAATTTTTTAATATGTTTTTATATTTGTAGTTTTGTATCAAGCTTTCAACAGTTTCCTTTCTCAAGTTACTTTGTATGCAAACAGCATCAAGTATATCTCATAGGTTTATCTGTATGGAATAGTTTGTAAGTTTGTTTGCAAGTTGATCGATTTAATAGTTTATATAGTTTGTTCTACAGTTTATTGTACGACAAATGATAAATAAATAAACAAACTTTCTTTTCGCTAAAACTCAGATTGCATCGTTCATTGTTGAATATTAATCTTGAAGAAAAGAGAGAATATTTAAGAAAGGGCGAGGTCATCAATGACCCCGCCTTGTAGTAAGTATTTGTTGAAATGAGCTTTGTGAACCCAGGGTAAATTTAATCTGATAATAACATTAACTCATCTCCGCGAATCACTATCGTCTGCCAAGTGTTTTATTAGACAACCTCCTTGACATTTGTACGTTATATAATCGTGCTGCAGCGCCCCTTCAATTGCCATGCCACATTAACATCAAATGGATGCCGAGAAGGAGAAAAAATGATAAAAAATGAAAAAGAAAAAATTGCAGAAAAAGGAAATAGAAGAGGAAAGAAGAAGAAATAGCAGAAAAATAATGAATGTGTAGAAGAATGAAAGATAAAAATAAAAAGTATAAAGAGGACTACGAGAAGTAGAAGAAGAAGAAGAAGAAGAAAGAGAAGAAACTTTTGATATAGAAGAATAATATGTGCTTTGAATACTGTGAGCACACAGTGGGCAAGACAGCTGAAATGATCCGCGCAGAGATTTGGTAAAAACATGTGGAAATAAGCCATGACAGGTAAATAAAACTTGGTTATTGAAATATTTAGTGTTGGCGAACCGATTCTTACGTCTATATGTGTCGACTGCCTAATTATTCTATTTTTAAGAGCCAGAATCACTTTTTTTCACGCAATGTGGAATGCACCAGCTAACGTCTCCAATTTTCATCTAATTAGTCTCTCATCAAATACTAACCTCTATGACTATTTCTATACCTTAACATACTCTATTATTTATTTTTTGTTGATTGATTGATTGATTGATTTTTTCGTGTTTACGGGCTTTGGTCATTAGTCCCGTAAGTGATGTGCATGTTTTTTCTCGGGAGATCGCGGTGATCTTACATCGCTGGATGGCGAGATCCGGCGCCGACCGACCAGCGGGGCACCGCCCCAGCCGGGACAAGCTCCCGGAATATGTGGTAGTGTAGTGCACGTTTGTGTAAGTGTGTGTGTGTGTGGAGAGAGGATAAGACAAGGAAGAGGAGGGAAAGATCGCGCGCGGTCCTAGCTAGTGTCGAGAATTCTGCCGCCGTCAGGACTCGAACCTAGAACCTCCCGGTCAGAGGCACTGCAGTGTGATCAGTTGATGCACTGAGCTACCGCCTTTTTGTGTTAGCTGTCGGCATTACAAAGGACACGAAGCGAGTGTTACTCACTGTAATCATCACGTGCGCGGGGCGGGCATATTGCGACTTTGTGAGCTTATCGGGGCGCCCGCTCAACGCGGAAGCGCCAAATGCCGCCGTGAGTCGGTCGTTGCTCCGTTTCCAGCTGCAATTGCGACGGCATCCCCAGTGACGGCCGATAATTTTCGTTTCGACAGATCTGGTAGAGTACTCTAACAAGCTGACAGCGCCTGGGCTTAAGCCTTGTTGTATGGATGCGACATCGATGTCGACGTTTTCAAAACATCGATATTTGCAAAACGTCGAGTTTTTTTATAGAAACGTCGATGTTTTATAGGAACATTGATGTTTTCAAAACATCGATTTTTTTATAGAAACATCGATGTTTTCAAAACATCGATTTATTATAGAAACACCGATGTTTTTATAAAAGATGTTTTGCGTTCGATATTTTTACGTTTTGAATATCTTATTTGAGTGAAAAATTTCTATAATCACAATGTCGTAAGAGTTGAAAAGTGAAATAATAAGTGAACTGTCTATCTGTTTCGAAACTAACGAACGTTGTTTGTACTATCTTCATCAAGCAAACTCTCTCTCTCACCTGATATAATCCGGATGACCTGATATTTCCTACGACCTTCCTCGTATTTCCCACAGAGATAATTAAAAATAATAAACACGGCCCCTGATAAATTTTGTTACCCAAGACTTTTAGAATATTAGATTTAAGTTACTAAACCAGCTTTGGAACATCGATGTTTAGAAAGATCGATGATTTAATTGTGAACATTGATGTATCGATGTTTAATTGTGTTTATCCATTGGTATGAATTTTAAAATGGAAGAAAGTGTCCCATTGTCGAGTTGTGTTTAGCACAACACGCTAAATCTGAGGTGCAGTGCAGTCAAGATCATTAGATTTGCATAAAGGTAAATATTGACTGTTAAGGAATAGTATACATTCAAGTTGTTGAACTATAATTTTATTTTAGCGAATTTATATTTATGTCGAAATGTTTAAATAAATAACAATTTTCAATAATGTGGAATTCACCAGTTGTGGAATTTTGTTAAACACCTCGGTTTGCTAAAGTTGCTCCTCTTAGCGGTCGATGAGACCAAACAAAGATCCCTGCTAGTATGATTAAAATTACAAAGCACCCATGTGCACAACAAATTCGTTAAAATATATGGTTAACATAAGGGTTTGGATTACAATATTGTTAACGAAAACTCACACAGCATCACCGCTTTCTTTGAACTGAGGTAAACAACTGCATTGAATATATTCTTAACATATGCATTATATGAACACTTCAATTGTAAAATGCAATTAAAAATATCATTTGTAAAAAAACTTATTTTTAAACATGTATGTACACGAAATACTTGATGGATTATATAGCTGAATTCGACAAATGCATTATTAAATGTGGGTTAAATCTTGTTTCCAAGCCCTGCAGGGTGTGGTATCCTTGTGTCAGTCGCGAAGTTATTTTTGTACACCTCAGTCACACATTTTTTGGGCAAAGAGGGGAGGGGCTTTCACTTAAAAATACCATACTTCAAAATAACTTATTTCTGACGCCAACACTTTGCCTGGCAACCCACGATAGTTATGTCTTATTGGTTGATGATAATTGTTTTGTTAAATGACGTACTTGTCTGTCGCCAGCGTCAGTGTAATACGTAAAAACACTCAAGTTGCGACAACAAAGCTATTCTGCCAAATGCTGTCCGGATGACGCCGTGCCAAAGGCTGGAATACCGACGTCAACCTCAGAGCTGAAATGCATCGTAGCCTTCCACACGGCGTCACCAGAAAAGCCTTTCACGCAACAGTTTTGTTGTCACCACTTGAGTTTTGATACATTTTACACACACTACCATTCACTTCTTTATTGAAACTAGCACACTTGGTTACAGGTCCCATACACACCCTCACCCACACCAGTGAGCTGCTCCAAAATGGGCTCTGTAGCGTTTCCTCGCCTTTAGGCAACCCCGACCGCGGCCACAAAACCTAAAATGAGTGCCGCTCCAAACCAAGTCTCCCTTCCGCCCCCACACCTTTTCTTGACCCTCCGGGCCAACGCGGGGTGCGTGGGAGGGGGGGGCGGCTACCGAACTCCCGCTGTTGCCCGCTTTGTCCGCGCGGCGCTTGTCGTAAATAACTTTCGGGGGTTCGGCCCCTGTCCCCTTCTGGGACTGTGGGCAGCCTGACGCCAGAGGCGAGACGCCCAATACACCGGGGATATTAGAATCCCCCCAAGACGAGGCGGCTGGAGGCTGGAGTGTCAACGGTGGTTTCTTTAGTTTTTTTAACCCCTTTTTTACCGTTTCCTGAAACCTCCGTTCGTTTGTATTGTTTGCCGAGTGTAGTGGAAGATACGGAGTGAGAAACTTCAGGAGATGCTGAGGATTTTCGAAAATAGATTCATCGAAAAATATGTTCGTTTTATTACTCGAAGTTTTTTTGCAATTTGTGCTATGTTGTTGTTATAAACATATAAGGAGAAAAACTTGACATAAATTTACATTGATTTCTTATTCTTAATTCTTTTGAAAATAATATGAGGCATAACGTGTATGTTACCAGAATGGTCACTTGTGGAAAACATGGAAAAGTCGGAAAAAATCAGATATTGTATTGCTCCGGAAAAGACGGAAAAAATCAGGGAATTAGTAGAAGAATCGGTGGAAGTCAGAGAAGATTTTGAGACGGTTATGTAACCAGATATTAATCCACAAAAGAATAGTCCTGCAAAAAATAGTATCACAATTTTTATTATTTGATTTTTTTTTAATTTGTACTTCGTCGCAATGAAATCAGAGAGGAAGCAAGTTAGTTTCAGGCTATCTTTAATATTTTTTATGTAGTGTGAATATAAATCTCCCCAGTGAAAAAATATGCTCTGGAAAACTGAGAAAAGATAGGGAATTTTGTTCCGTGAAATGAATGGCCACCTTGGATAATGACAATGGTTTGACCGATCAAGAAGGCGTTTTCTCGACGAACAATTCCACACGATGAAACCATGCCGTGAAGAATCACCAACAGAAACCTCCATGTTTTCGAATTAACTACTCCGAACTATCGTAAATAAGTACTGTCAACATAAAAGATAAAAAAACACAGGCAGCGCTTGTTTGAATACATTGACACATCAGCGCACGGTATCTACCTTCATTGGCCTTAGAATGATTACTCAAGGAAATTGAAATACAATGCATAGAAAAGATACTACACTGATTTACATCTTCCGTTTGACTTATTCCCTTTTCACTTCTAGATCAAAATTTTTACTTCTTAAATTATTTCATAATTTCTTAATTCATTCACCTTCCTTGTCATATTCTGCCATTCTCTACTTTCTTTAAGTCATCCTTGACTGAGTAATAAATTTGGATATAAAAAATGTTAATAGTTTGATAATATATTTTATCCTTTGAAGGGGAGGGTAAATAATTGGGCTGGACAAAGTAATATTTCATCATAAGAAAAATACTCGATAAAAAAATAATAGTCATGTGAACAAACTTCATAAAATTACAAAACACCACAAATACATTCGTTTTTTTAAGGTCGCTTTTTAATTACTGGGTCATGTAGCGTGATTGCTTACATTGGGGTAACTGTAGGGGGAACGATCACACACAAACATCCATACCCGAGGGAGATTCGAAGCCGCTGACCCTTCAGGCAGCTACAGCCCTACCGCCTTAACGACCTCGGCTACCCAGGCCGGAACATTCCATTTTGAGAAAGGAAATCTTTTATCGAATAATTGTAATAGTTTTCTGACCTTATTAAAACGGACAAAATATTTTTTTCAATAATTTATTTCTTTTGATGTTTCGACATTAGGTGAGGTCTTTTTCAAAAAATCTAGGGTCGATGTTTGCTGAAAACACTTAGTAAAAATCATGTAGCATTTTATAAAAAATAGTCAATTTTATAAAAGCAATAGTCACGTACGTCTTCTCTTCTTCTTCTTCTTCTTCTTCTTCTTTTTCTTCGTCTTCTCCTACTTCCTTGACAAGTCAATAGTCCGTCCCGAGACTCAGAACTGCTCTGACCACCTTATTCTAGGTCTACCGACATCTCTGTAGCCCCTAGGTTTATATAACAGAGCTAACTTTGGTAGTTTATGTGGTTCCTTCCTGTTTACATGCTGGAACCATTTCTGTTAGTATTTTTTAATGTCATTGACTATACTGTCAATATTTAACCTTGACCTTATGTCTTCAATTGGAACTCTGTCCCTCAAGGTTGGCGGCAGCGATGGTGCAACGGTTAGCGTATCGGACTGTTATACCCAAGTTTGCGGCTTCGAACCCGATCGAAGCCGTGGATTTTTAAGGGCAAAAAGGGCTAGAGGGGTTTTAAGGGCCGAGGGCTATTTAAGGGCTGTTGTTCCACAGCCCTTAAATCGTCGCGAGGGCTATTTAAGGGCTGTTGTTCCACAGCCCTTAAATAGCCCTCGCGACGCTGCCCGCCGCCTCCATTGCCTCCGCCCTAACGCCCGCACACCCCGTCGGAAAAAAACGTGCGTCATAGCTTCTGCCATTGTCTCTGCATCCGGTGGGCACCACGCTGCGTGCCCACGTTGGTTTTAGCCACACGACGCTACAAGACACTGTCTGCGGGTGCTCGCTCTCCAGCCATGACCACCAAGGCCGACGGGCAGATTAGTTGGTTAGTGATTCCGGGCGCGTCAACAGCTTTGGTCATTAGTCTCGTAAGTGTAGTGCATGTTTCTCCCCTCAGAAGAAGTCTTTGATCTTCCCCTGCCAAATGGCGAGATTCGGCGCCGACCTACCCTCGGCTAGCGGGGTTTCCCTCTAACCAAGACTCTCCCACCAGCGGGGCACCGCCGTAGTCGGGACAAGCTCTGAGCTCCCGACCGGTCTCCCTGAATATGTGGTAGTGCAGTGCATGTGAGTGAAAGTGTGTGTGTGTGAGGGGAGAGGATAGGACAAGGAAGAGGTAGGAAAGATCGTGCGCGGTCCGTGGCCCGTTTGTTAGGGTACTGCTCCGGCCTTCGCTTGATCGGAGAAACCACGGAAAACTACCAATCAGAGCAGACGACTGCTAGAATTCTCCTCCAGACAGCAACTGAATTCGACTTAGTTGAAAAGCTAGTGTCGAAAATCCTGCCGTCGTTAGGACTCCAACCTAGGAATTCCCGGTCAGAGGCACTGAAGTGACATTAGTTGATGCACTGAGCTACCGCTCCCGGTCCGACGGGTAGATGTGTGTGATAACAAGATCAATAGCAAACATTCGCCACTTGTTGAACTTCAGACGCTGGATGACCCTGTTGAAGCAGATGTTGATCGGTATGTTGATCGGTAAACAATCGGCTAAGGTATGGAGCTATTTTCGAAAATCCTGCCACCGCCGGAACTCGAAACCTAGTACTTCCCGGTCAGGGGTACTGTTGTGATATGAACGAATGCTCTGAGCCACCTAATCCGGTAGAGTGGACTTTTGAGACAGGTTATCACTAGTAATTTGCTTTCTTCCGATATCACTAAAGATAACTTCTTAATAATTTTTGCAAATCACACTTAAAAGCATGGGAGAATATTAAAATGAATTGCATTCGTTGTTTGGTCGGTCATTTTCTATTATTATAAAACTTCTTGGTCATGATTTGACGAACAGGTTCAGTATTCAATTATTGCCCTTTGACAGTTAATAATAATTTATTTAATTTGTCCTCAAAAGTCTTATAATCTCAATTTGTAAACTAAATAAAAGAGTATTAACTGTCAAAATTGCAATAATTGAATCCGGATCCTGTTCGTCAAATAATGGCCAAGAAATTTCATAATTATTATGACGGACCAATTTAGGTTGTTTTGACTTAGTTTATTCAGCAATTTTGTGTAAGAAAACATACCTGTACAAGGAATATAACCAAAAACAAAGTTTTCAAACTTTTAAAATCATATCACTTAATATTCAGAAATTTTAAAAGCCTATGCCTGTATCTCCCAAATAACCTTGAAAATGCATAAACGCGAACTTAAACAGGCAATAGTTTCTCAACAACTGAAATCATTCAACAACCAGCTTTTACGCGAAGGGAGATCAAAACCCGTTATTTTTCGTGAGTCGTCATTGTTACGATGTATTAATTTACTGGGTTTAATGCAACCATCTGTAGGAGGCAGAATTTGTTATTTACCAAAGGAAACACGCAGTTTCATACCATTTGCCGAACTAATTTTTCGTACTTTATCGTTGATATAAATTTTAAAAACCATACAAAAACGGACAAAAGCTAAATTAAGGTCGATGAGAAGGATTCCCCGTTTATAAGCGTGCAACTGGGTCGTGTGGTCACGATGAAGTAAGCTAACAATGGTGAAGATAACGATGGCAACGTACCGCTTATGTAGCTGTCAGCGCGTAACAGAATGCATTTTCAACAGCAATGTGTTGATATGAAATTATTGGGACATTTGTCCGCTACCGAGCAACACCAGCCGATATTGCGTCAGTCCGTGAAGGCAATGTGATTATCGCCTGTTTCAGTGAAGCAACGATATTAAATGAATTTCAAAGAAATGAAACTTTTGATAACCTACTACGCTGTAAATCAACAAATTGAGAAGACTATCTTTACGAAAATGATTTAAGTTATTAAGGTGAGCCACATGTATCTTGTACGTTTTTATAAAGAAGGATTTTTTCTGCCAGGTATGCACAAATGTATCAAATGTAAGTAAACCTAATAGCTATTTATGTGCCATTTCAAAAGGCATTCTAGTCATTTTCTATCTCTGGAGCACGAAATTAGGTTTTTAAAATAAAAATATACATTTAGCCTGAATTAGAAGAAGTTTTTTTAAAAAAAAATATTTATTAACACAACTACAATACATGTAACAAGCCTTAGATCTAACAATTTATAAATTAATCGATTTTGTGAAACACTTGACCACCGTCAGAGATCACTAAAGTTTATTTAGGAAATAAGTCACACTACGGAAGGTCCATAGGTTTCTTCCTTTTTAATCTTCTTATTTTTCTAGTCGAATAGAGGAGTGTTGATGCCTCAATGTTTTCTTGACTAAGCAGACGTCGGTGTTGGTTTGTTGTATTTCAAAAAAAAAGAAAGAAGAAGAGATAAATCCCTAAGTTAAATAAATGCACATTTTCCTGAGTTAAAATAGAATGTGGTTTTGAGCGGGTTTACTAAAAAGTACTGGAATTCTAATTCTGATTAATACGATGTGTTTATAAAACACTTCCTTTGGAGACGTTCTCGTCATTATGTTCTGCAATCAACATTCATGGATATGCAACATTATTTTTTAGAAAGTTCTCTCTTTCAGACATCGTCTTACAGATTTTCTCTCTCCAGGTTTCTCCGTCAGCGGCTCCCGCTGGGACAAGCTCTAAGCGCCCGACATGTGTGGTAGTGTAGTATATGTGTGTGTGTGTGTGTGTGTGTGTGTGTGTGTGTGTAAGTGAAGAGTGAAGATAAGACAGGCAAAAGAAGGAAAGATCGCGCCCGGTCCATAGCTCTTTGTTAAGGTACTACTCCAGCATTCGCCTGGTGATGATCGAAGAAACCACGGGAAATAACGATTAGAGCAGCCGGTCGGTAGAAGTGTCCTCTAGACAGCGGTTGAATTACAATGTAGCTAGTGTTGTATATCTGCCGCCGTCGGGACACGAACCTTAGGTCTACCCAGTCAGCGTCGCTAGAGAATTCGGTTCTGCGCCTATTCAGTGGATGGGTAAGTTATTAATAGATGCATAATATTTATTTCAAATAATGTAATCCGAAATGGATGAATAAGCAGGCAAAATAAAACAATCGTCTTGCAATCAGCCATTTCTTGCAAAGGTTGCCCAGAAGTGACTACGTATTAAATCCCGGTGCCCAGAAGTGGAAAATGTATGGGCACCGGGACTGAATACGAAGTTACTTATGTGGAACTTGCAACCCAGAAGTGAAAAACGTATTTTAAATGAGTATTTATATTAAGTTAAATTTTTGTTAGTTATGAAGACAACGCCCCCTCCCCTCTAGCTGCATAAGTCGCAATGCAGTGGCTCAATTGTATACCGTTGCGTATAATAAATGTCCGCCTTCACAGGTTTACTGTGAATGGGAAATACTAAAAGGAAAACGTGCGTGCAATTAGCGACCCTCGCTGTCCCCCAGCACTTGTGAAGTGAAGGTCCCGTGGTTCATAGGTCCAGAAATGAAGGGACACGCAGCTACCGGTCCGCCGTTCCGGCGTCAAGAGAAGCCGACGTGCAGAGATTTGCCGGCGACCGGGCGAGCTACCTACCGCTCCCGTTGCAATCTAGACCCCGAGCTGCCGGCACCGCCCCCGGCCACGCCTCCGCTGCCTTGACTTGAGCAGTCGGCCCTCCCCATTCATCCACGCCACCCCCCCCCCTCCCACCGCCCCCACCTCGCTGAGGGCTACCGGCGCTGCAGGTCCACAGAAGAAAGACTCCCCTCTGCGACACAACTGTACGCCACTGCTCTGCTACTGACCGTGCGCACATCCTCTGCTATAGAAGGATTTTCCTAAGGATGAGCCAATGTGACATTTTGCTAAACAAGTGAACATCACATGTATTTCAGAGCAGTATCCCTCCGCCGCGACAGCTGTTCAGCCACGCCCCTTCGTAAAGTGCTAATGGCTCCTGTGAAAACATCCCTATGCAGAAGTCTACGAGTTTCGCTGAGGTTTACGCACGTACGCGACTCCGGGAAATATTTAAATTTAATTACGTATGTGGAAGATCTCTTAACATGCTCTCACAATCAGTAAAAGAAAACTGCTACGAATGTAAATGGAAAATTCTCAGAGCTTCTCACAGCTCACCACACAACAGCACAAGAGCCGGAAACACGTGCAGCAGAATGCATCACACATTAAAGTCTCGGTTTTAAAATAAACATAATATTTATCACACAAAAAGGAAATTCAATGTAATATTTATAGAAAAAAAGAGTTTTTACAGAAGAGCACATAACACTGCACTTCGTAATTTCAATTATTTTTCGTGGTGCACTTTATTTTTGTCAGACGAGGAAATCACAAAAGGAAGCGTCAAAGCCATTTACAAGTTTGCCAACTGCAAACGAACGAATGCAGGAAGAGAGTCTAAAGGTCTCAAGGTCACAAAGACCACAGAACCTTCAGTTTTGTTGCCAGCACTAGCTGTCACTTTGGCTTATTCTTAGGAAAATCCTTCTATAACGCCTTGCCGCCTAGGCCGTTCCAACCTTTGTCCCAGTCCCTGAAAGAAAAAGAAATTATCACTCTAAAAATAATACCGGAAGTGCGATTACCCGCTAACTTAACATCAAGTTAGCCAATTACAAAAAAAAGATTACAGAGATACTTAAAAAATAATTAGTGGTAAATTGTCGCTTTTTGTAGCCAAATTCTAATTAGTTGCAAATTCCTTATACTAAAAGTTGAAAAAATATTTTTGTGACAATTTTTCCCCTTATAAAATTAGTAACAAGTAAGCGACTTTCTGGTACTTTGGAAAACTTTGCTACGCTAACGGGGAGGTGCCTCGACGCCGCATCCGCCAAGAGTTCCTTCACTCCAACATCTCCTCCTCATTCACCTTCTCTTTCTTTCCTTCCTTCTCTGCCTCCACCACACCACCCACACTGACCGGGAGAGGTGGCTCAGAGCATCACCTGATGTCACTGCAGTGCCTCTGACAAGGAGGTCCCAGGGTTCCTCTCCCAAATGTGGCAAGATTGTCGACTCTAGGTAAACAGGTTGTTCGAATTCACCTGTTGTCTAGCTGGAATGAATACTAACGGCCGGCTACCCTGATCGGTAGTTTTTCGTAGTTTCTATGATCAACACCAGACGAATGCCGATGTAGTATCATAGCAAACGGGCCATGGACAGCGCGCGATCTTTCTTTCTTCGTTGACCTCGCCTCACCCTTTACTTACAAACTCTTAAGGCCCATCCACAATGCAATCACAAACATAAGCATAACACATAGACATAGACATTAACACAAGCGAAGAGTTGGCTTATTCACAATGTCGAAAATAAACATAGGCAAAATAAGAGTTTCTATTGGCTATGAGACGCACCACACGAATCGACATGAATAGTTCGCCTATCGACTTCGATACTCGATTTTGAGTTAACGAACTGTGATTGGCTCATCCCTTGTCTGACATAAGCATAAGCACAGAAGCTTGCAAGCTCTTAAGTTAATGTCTTACGTGTTATGCTTATGCGAACGCATTGTGAATGAGTCCACTTGTAGACGTAGTCCTAACTTTTATGTTAACGCCATGCTTATGCTTGTGTTTGCATTGTGAATGGGCCTTTACACTTCCACTCACTACTCTACTACATACGCCGGCAAACCGGTCGGGAGCTTAGAGCTTGACCAAGGTGGAGCGGTGCCCTGTTGATGGGAGATACCTGAACGCGGAAAACCTCATCCAAGTACCTACCATAAAAATATAGATCCTACCCGATGGTAGGTCGGCGCCGGATCTCTCCATGCAAACGGGGGAAGATCACCGCTACCTTCCGAACAAAAAATGCACTACACTTACGGGACTAATAAACTTAGCCGTTGACGCGACCTGCGTCACTTTTTTAAAAATTTTTTAAAATGTATTTCTTCTTGTACGACAATACAGTCTTTCAAGGGTTTTAAAAATACATATGATTATTATATGACAGTTTTGGATTGGCCATCCATAAGGTAGGTGAAGTTTAAACTCTGACATAATTATTGGTTTAAGGTTATTGTTAATTAAGAAGAGAAAGGAATATGATTATGTTAAGGAGCTGAGGGTATAGTGGTTTACTGGGGTTTGAATTTGTCTTTGGGAAATCATGACTTTATGCGTGGGTGGATCACATTTTTTCCCATGTTAAAAATGTTGGTACTTGGTGAGGTATGCAGATTGTTGTAAAAATTGTTAGCTAATTTAGCTATGGTTTCTTCTAATTTTGTAATTTTTAATTCTCGATGAATTTGTTCATTTGTAATGAATTATTACAAATGAATTTGTTCATTTGTAATAATACACCTAAATAATGGCATTTAGAGTATTTCTTAGAAATATATTTTGAATTACTTTGATTTTATGACTATTGCTAGGAGCTGCACCACCCCAGATTGGGCATCCATAGGTTATAGTAGGAAGGATTATCGATTATCGATTATCGACCTGCATCACCAACAATTAATCAACCACCCACTCTGCTCCCAGTCAACGTCACCGCCCCTCACATCTCCTCTGGTCCGGCCGGCGCCTCCTGCCGCCTCCGCCAGCGAAGCTTCCGGCTGGATCACGTCCCCTACGCAACCTCCGCCTCCATCTCCTCCTCAACACCCGCCCTTCAGCTACGGCTCTCTTAACCAGATCCCTACCGAAAGATAATTACCCGGAGACTGGACGAATTGCACTTTAGCTTTAAATTTATGAAGCATTTGTTGAAAAAAATTCCAATATTATTGTCAAATCCAATACGCAACATTCTGATACCACCACCACCACCACCACTTCCGCTTCTGCCTCCACCCTCTTCAAATTCTCTTTCTTCCCTTCCGTCTCCGTCTCCATCTTCACCTGCTCCCAGTCACCGCCACCGCCTCTCGCATGTCAACCTTCGGCACCATCCCTTCCCCTCTGCCAGTGACTCCGCCACCGCTGCCTCCGACGCCCCCGACGCCCCCGACGCCCCCGACGCCCCCGACGCCCCCGCCGCCCCCGCCGCCCCCGACGCCCCCGACGCCCCCGACGCCCCAACGCCCCCGACGCCCCCGACGCCCCCGACGCCCCCGACGCCCCCGACGCCCCCGACGCCCCCGACGCCCCCGACGCCCCCGACGCCCCCGACGCCCCCGACGCCCCCGACGCCCCCGAC